>JAPYZF010000577.1:0-84061 GCA_030523045.1 Meteorus cinctellus | reverse complement strand
TTATGTTCAGGAGGTCTTAAAACGTCGAGATCTATGAAAAACTCGACTTTTCATTTTCGGGGTAAAAACAATAACTTCCTATCGGGAAGTTAAAAAGATGTGTATTATTTGTGATAATGAAAGATTATGAGATGGATTAGCGCAATGATTTTTTTTTTCTCCTTACATTTTAGATTGTTTTTCAGCTCTTTTAATAGTCATAGATTTTATATTTCTGCTCGGGTGTAAATTTTGTAAGGTGCAGTGTTGTCAAATGTTTGAGTCCAGTAGTTTGATGGAATAATTATGGAGAGTTCATTATTCGATAATTAGAATTTATTGTGATAGTTGATTCGTATTTGGTTAGAAGAATAAATGACGGTCAATATGTAGCGTTTGAAGTTGTAGAATTCATCCTGTAGTTGAGGTTTTCTTTTGTTTCATTACTGAGAGAGCTTGATAAATAATTTCTTTTCTTTCTTCAAAAATGTCTGATGAGTTCACTGACCATATCAAAATTTCAAAGGTTTTGTGCATTTTTTATCAAATTCGTCATATATGAAATCGTTCGAGTAATATCACAAATTAACTCATCAGTTTGATTCATTCTACTTTACTTTGATTGATGATGTTCAGCTTTTGGGATAAGAATTATATCACATTTTCAATGTTATTTAATTGGAATAATACGTTTCTAAGAATAAACGCGAATGTTATCTCGGAATTTGAAAAAATCTAGTACAAATAATTATTTCGAAACTCTTGTGTCCAATTATCAAGCTACATGGCCATTCTACTACACACCTAATCCCATTTGTCTGACGTATGAGTCAGCAAACTCGAGTCCAATGGGCATTGAACATATCGGCGTGCCATTTGCCAGTGTTCGAGCCATTAAAATCAGATTCAACCCTCACCCGCTCTCAATGTGTAATCCATTCGACACATTTACCAAAACTTTCTAAACATATATAATAGTCTTATTTATTATATTGTGTGCGCAGCAGTACACATGTACCACAGCTGCTTCATTAACGAATGAATGAATTTTCAAAACGCATTTCGAAAAGAAAGATTGGATATAAAATAATTGCTCGAGTGGAAATTTAATTTTATAAATGAAGATTGTTCACGATATGGTTCAAATCTATTCTCGATGGTTTTTATGTGGCATAAATGAATAAAAATCAATATTACTGTCAAAATTAATAACGATTGTGTTGAATAGTTTAGAAAATATTCATCCGAATTTTCAAATGAAGAAACTGGGAAGATCGTTTATGATGTAAATTTCAGAGATTAATTTCAACTCTTTACGGCATTTGCCACATTAAGAACTGGTGATCACCAATTTAAAATTGGAATGAAATTTCATGGGGATATAATAAGAACCACCAAAAAGAACTATCCGGAATTTTAAATTCCGTGAAAAATCTTCGGATTCTCTCCATATTTCAACAAATAAATAAATAAAAATTTATTCCCCAACTTTAATTTATATCAAAAGTAATTTTGCAGTTTTTCTTTTTTCATTAAAAATCATATAAAAGTCTGAACAATTATTTCATGTTCAAACACTGTGAAAATTCCTTTCATCTTTGAGTATAAAATGTTGGATTTTTGTAAATAGACTGTATGCAGCGACTATAATTACAATCCGTTTTAATTAACTTGTCTTGAATTTAAACATTTACTCGGTTGGACGAGAAGTGGATCGCAACGCAGTGAACAGCATGAGCTGGAGAGAATAACTTGGATCTTGGATAGCTATGAGGTAGATGAGAGTGGAAGAGTGAGGAGAAGATTGAAGTCGAATACGATAGAGAAAGAAAATACGAGTTTCTGCACTTGGGGTTGTGAAGATTGGGATTGGGAATCTCCGTCCGCGTGCGCGACAAGAAAAGCGACGTCCTTGTTCGTTGCGTGCTTTTGAAACTGTATCTCCGATCCTATGGCGCCCCCCTTAATTGATCCATTTTCTCAACAAAACGTACGTATTCCACCTTTTATTGTGAATTGAGACAATTTCTTCACGAAGAATTCATCAGCCGATTAATTCATTCATTCCTGATTCAGAAGATGTAAATGTAACTTTTAATTATTTCATATTTATAAAGATACAGACAAAATTTCTTTGAATTGACTTTCTCGAATTTGAAAGAAAATAAAAGCTTCAACAATCAATTCTTTTTATAATTGATTTAACGTATGAAGAGATGCTGAGTATGATAAGTAGCCTATTCTTTTCTTCAATTCTTCAGTAGACCATGATTTTACAGTTTACAGGTAACATTGTGCTTAATTCAAATCACACCTTCTCGCATATATAAAATAGTATAAAAATCAGAGAAACCAAAATTCCCGCTCCGATTTTTTTCAAATGAATGAAAAACCAATAATTGAGAACTTTTGTTCACATTCACCAACTTGAACTTTATTTCTTAATGTGCAGATATGAAACAATTAATGAACTTCACCATTTTTAATCACAGTTTCATCATCATTTCTCATTTTCCTTTCCGTTTCGCTCCTGATTTATACACAACAACCATCGCGGAACTTGAGTAATACCCGGATGCCTGTAAACGTACATCCAGGCATTATGAATAAAGCCCCCGTTCTCCTAATTGCTTCTTCACCCGGTATAATTCAGACCAAGCAGTAATGCCAGGAGGGCGTTCCATAATTATGCAGTTAATGTCAACATTATTATCCAGCTTGGTAACTTGTCCCGTGGGATGGTGCAACTATGGTACCAAGCTTGTGTATCTATATGCAGACTAAATATATAGATGTGAATACATTTTGGGTTATATGTACAACATCATCTGCGATATAATCTACCAACCACTTTATCAAACATCACGAAACTAACAAATGAATACTCCTTTCATTTTCCATTCCTTTCTCTTTTATTGCATTATGAAACAATTGCAGTGACACTTTTAAGTGAGAAAGAAGTCTATGAATTGCTTCCTCTTGTGGATGGATTAGAGGAATTTGAAAAGGTGAGATGGAAAATAGCGTAAATGAACATAGAGAAAGTTTTGTTTTAAAATTTTAACATTGCCATAATCGAATGCAAAGGAATGACAAGTTTTTATTCCAGCGTGAATTAACCTCATTGATCTGATTCAAACGTTTTCATTCTTTTGTTCTGCAATATCATTGGCACCTGAAGTATAAAACTCATACTAACAATGAAGTTCGGCGGTGATGAATTTGTTACAGGTCAAATTTCGATTGATATTTCATAAACAAAAAAAGTATTCGTGCTTCAATCCACCCCAATCTTATTGTATTCCTTGTCATTCTCTGTTTCTAGTTCCCACTATAGCTGCACCTGTAGAAAATCTAATGAATTTCCTATTTCACGTGTTATGACAATTTCTCAAAAAATCATCATTCACGCTATGAGGAAAATTTATTTCTTACAACCAACAATCATAATGGCGTTCTCATGATTCCCATATTCTCAATAACTTCCCCAACAAGTACAAGAAAAGAATGCAAGAAGTAAACAAAATAATGCGAATGAAATTCATATCACAAACCCGTGAATAAAATTCTCAAGTACGCTGAGATAAAAATTAAAAACAGATACATAAACTGAAGCAGGAGACGACGGTGGGAGCTGAACACAACTGAATGAGAAAAAGAGTGCAAAGTAAAGTGAGACCGACTGCAACAATATACATATATTGGTGGGAGAAATACGGGCGAGAGATAAAGTTCGTTAATGGGTGAAAGGTTAAAAATAAAGCGAGCCAGAGGCAGACCGTCATAAATCTAACGATCCCCGGTGAAAAGCAGACATCTCTCCCTAAAAACTATAGGGATGTGTCGCCCCGTGCTCACAAGAGGCCGTGGCGCGCGGGCGGACATGACAATATACATATATATATATACAAATATATATGAGAAAGAAAAAAAAAGATAAAGGAAGAAATTACGAAGACGATGAGGCATGCGACGAAGAAGCGGCTGCACGCGCTCAACCAGTCACACACATAAGTATATATAATAAACACACATATATAAAGTAAATACAAACGAAAAGAGGAGGAAGCGTATGCGGCATACACTGGCCAGGCGCTCTGTCACCGTATTTATTCAAAAAAGCCCTCAATTTCGTAGAAAAGATTATTTTTCCTTTGGAACCAGAGGGACATTTGGAACTGATTCGTCGTCAACTTGGTTGTCGCATGGACGAAAATAGGGATTGTGGGTTAGGCTCATGCGCCATAATTCACACATCCATATATATATTTGTGAAAGAGTTATGGACCAGATGAAATGGGGAGAAATGAGAAGGAAAAAAAATATGGGGAAAGAACATATTCAAAGTAATGTTTAGGCAAAAAAGGATTTGCGACGTGTGAGGGTATTTCAATATTATTCGACTCCCACTCGTATGAACGATGATCGCAATCTTTTTCTCACTCGCGTATTTCTATCTCGCTTACTCTCAGTTGGTTTTTTGGCCAATTAAAAAATTCTTCAAATAATTCAAGGATCTGATCTCTATGCGTTATTGCATCTGCATGCGAAGAGCGCGAGCAACAGAGTCTCGCAAAACCTGAAAAACCGGAGTTGGAATCGGCACTCGGTTGGCGCAAATGTCTACGTCCACCCGTGTCCAACCGCCCTCCATCGACTGTGTATGGATTTATATTTTTGTTTGTATGGATGTATGGCTGTTTAATATATTAGTGTGATAATTTTTTCAATGAAAATTTTTGATTTTATGTTTTGGAAATAAGTTTAGGGGAGCACCAATTAAAATCTTGTTAAAATGAAAGAATGTTTTGTGTTTATTCTTATTTTTAGTCTCTAGATAGTGAGATAAGTGTAGAGGAATTTAATTTGAGGATATTCAAATTTATGATGTTTTTTTCTTGTAGTTTTTGGGAGTGTTTGTTCAATTGAATGAATGTGGAGAAAAAAAAAATATTGCTACTGATTTGAATCTGATTGGTGGATTGAAAAGAATGAATGAGAGTTGAAAAATTTGTATATCTAATTGTGGAGAATATTTTAAGTGTCCATCAGTTAATTATACTTTTCATCTAATTTGATAAATGAAAAGTTTTAATTCTGCCAATGAACAAATTCTTCTTTCGTCATTGTTCACAACGTCTCCTCCAATTCCATCTCAAACTAAAAAAATAGTAAAACAAACAAAAATGGTAAAATTTTATCAACGTCTATTTCTTCATTTTCCGTTTCAACATATACGCTGATTATCTGTTCATGAATTTATACGATTGGAATCAAATCATTTTCACCAATCACCAAATATATAAATATATATTTATTCATATAAACACCAAAAGCAAAAATACATCGTTTGATTCCAAACATTGACAAAACAAATTGAAATGAATATAAAAACCCATGAATTTAAATTAATAATTTATCATATCTCCATGAATTTTCATCGTATTTGATTACCATAATTTATTCACCATAATGCACAACTACACATGTTAATATATTTATACAGAGAAGATATTGATAGAAAACGGCAGCCGTGCAAACAGTCATGACAATAAAATATTCAACGACAAACATCGAAGAAGAGTGTATAAACACATTTATATGTGTATGTGTTTCCGCTTATATTTATTGTCACGGGTATACGGCGGGTATGGATAAGAGTTTAAGACCGCGGGATTATTTATTCGATTGTGCGTTTTAAAAAGTTTGCGTGAAAATGATACCTCGCGCGGGACGAATATAAAACGCTCGGGACTCGCCCACGCGACAACAACATAGGCCACGACCAACTTCTCTCTAACGCCTTTGGATATATTATACGAGGTCCTGTTTCGCACGCATACAAGACGTTCTCACGAATATATACTACTTTTAACACATATTGTATACACATATGTTTGTATATAAATAAAGTTATATTTATAAATGTAGATGAGCATATACCTTCATGATCAGAAGTTCATTTTCTCCTTCATTTCAATTTTCATTCCTGTGGCAACCTGCGAATTCGATTTTGTTTGCCTGTTTTGCTCTCTTTTTTGTCTTGTTTCTTGCATCAATGTAGAATTATTTGCATGGCAGGCGCAACGCATTGATTTTTTATTGGTTTTTATTGTTGTTTAGAATTGTGTTGGATGTAGTTGAAGCGGAGGAAGGGAAATTGAATTGTTGAGAGAAAAAATACTAACTCAGCTAAATTGTTGGCACAACTAAAAACACCAGATCTTGAAATTCAGGCTTCGATTGTTCATCAAACAAATAAGACATTTGAGAAGTTTGGAAATTGTTACTATAGTGTGCGACTGAAAAACAATAGATTGATTTTTAATTGTAGACTCAAAATCTAACAGCCATTTCCAGTGAGCTAATCAATATCAGCTTTATCTACCTATTTTGTTGCAACTAATAATGCAAGTAAAACTCGTCCGAGAACTTCAAGATCTATTTGAGTTGTTTGTTTCATTCTGATAATGTCAAGATTTAATCAATTCAATTGTGGTATTGATTAAAAAATTCTTGAATACTGACCGTATGACTAATGATTTGACTTTTATAACAATTCGCATTGAATATTGAAAATCAATCATTCACAATTCAAAAGTCAAATCACGACTTTCTCTTATTGTGAAATAATCATGTCATAGATCATTCAAATCGTATTTTCATTCTACTTGAGAATATCTCAATTTCCAATTAAACACCTGTTACTTCTGATTGACCACAATTTTATCGAACTTTTTCAGTAAATATCCGACCGTCACCAACAAATAATAATCGTAATGTAATAAACTCCAACTCGTTATTTTATTTTATGAAATCCTGTCAAATTATGAATACAAACCGTCAAGATTTAATTTTTCCAATTATTAATTGCATGAATAATTTCCAATTCTTCATTTTATTCTTTTACACGAATAAAATATTCCTTAGGAAGAAATGAAATATGAACAAATGACTTTCACTTTATGATTGTTATGAACTGCAAATGTAAAAAATCATTCATGTGCACTAGAAAAATATCTCAATACAATACAATTTTCTTAATACTGTTGAAATTAATATGATCAAAAATATTTAATTTTCCATTTGAGTTTATTGATTTATTATTCTTTTATGATATTCGTGCTATGCATGCATATGTGTGTTTGGTGGAGAGAAATTATATAGACACGGCATGTTGCGGTTCAATATGCGGTTTGATACCTACCGCGATGAAGACATAACACGAAATTAGGCTTTGAGCGTGTTTGGCTGTGCATTTGTATGTGAGCGTGTGCTGTCTTAGTATATAGAGTTCGAGTTCGCGTGCATACAAACGATATCTGGGCTTCTAGACTATATAGCACTCATCACAGTTTATAAACTAGACCCATGTACTCATCACAATGTCGATTTCAATTATGACGGAAAGTTATATTCACATAGACAGAATAATTAACAACTTTAGAGTTGGGTTAAATAATTTTCTGTCTAAAAGCAATACGGGAAGACAATAAAGTTTATGAACACAATTTCATTCATGATTTTGCAGCAATTTAGTTACGAATTCGTGAAATTCATAGGTTACAAGAAATTCACGGCTGAATATTTGCTTTGATTCTCATTTAACGGAAACTCTAATTTTAATCACCAGAATTCATCAACATCATAATATAAATTTCTTCTCTTATGCGATTTGATTTTTAGACCAACTTTGTCATTTGAAATTAGTTCAAAAAACCTACGCTATCGAAATATATTTTCATGAATCCAATTACACTTTCTAGCTATTTTTTTAATTTAGTTTTATAAATCTTATGTTATTGAATCTTTGGAATTTATGACGACTGAATAATTCACTAAGTCAATTTGAAAAATCCTTTCTGAAATTTCACGAAATTTCAGTGAAATTTGCGAATTTTATCGAATTATTAGTAACAATTTCTTTTTGTTTCGTATGAACTAATGCAAAGAATTTTCATATGTTGATATTTGCGTGTATATCTGTCAATATGTATGACATAAAAAATGTCAGCTGTAACAAATTATGTAGCTGTGTCTATGTGTCTAGTTGTCCCGAGTGTGACATAAACTATAGCAAAGTTTAATGAATTCGAAATGATCGATAAACTTTATCATTGATCAATTAAACTTTGGACCGTGTGAGTGACAGGGATTTAGATAGACGACGAGCACCAAGCGAGGGTGGATTCATCGTCAGTGATGTAGACAGAAATAGAGAGACGATATTGAATAAGTGAGATGAGGATGAAACAGATGAGTAAAAGAAGGGGAGTGTATAGTGAGTGTTTAATGAAAACTAAATGTTATGCTACTGGCATCGTCAGGCGATTACAAGAGATAGGGTTTTGCAATGTGGGAGACATATGTCAAGATACGTCATTGTTTTTGTGGTTTACAAGATATATCGAGTATCTGAAGAAGAATTTCTCAGAAAAATGATTACGGGCCATCTGAATGTCATGTTAAATTGTAAATCATGTTTTTCGTTCGGAACAAATGGAAAATCCATATGGAAATAATCAAAAAAAATGTCCAATTTGATAAATGATAATGACAAGTGATAACACACCGATGCAACTTTGATGATTACAAAACAAAGTTTTGATATATTAAAAAATAGTCTCTACAAATTGCCATTGCGAAACAAGAGAAATTACAGAAATTGTTACTGAGATGAGAGTTTATTTCATGTTAGCAAGATTTATTACTGTGTTATGAATAAAAATTAATATTAACAATCTATGAAGTATATTTAATTATTCATTAATAATATTTGATCAATTATACATTGCTCAATGAGGTAGATGGTAGCAGGATGAGCTCAACAGACATTGGTAGTTGATGAATTACTCATCAGTACTGATTAATTTATATCAGACATAAGCCAGTCATTTCATAAATCAAGAATGTTGTTTCACAAATGGTTATAATATTACTCATAATAATGGTATTAAAAAATAATATCTGAATCGTTCATCTTTTAAAATGATTTTTTATAATAATATCAAATTCAATGTCACAACTTGTCATATATTTTTTGGTTCTCGAACTTCAAATGGTAGCACCGAAAGTTGCAATCATTGTTAGAGCCATCGAAAAAAAAGGCAAAGATCAATGGAAAAGTCCCAAAGTGAATAACCAAATGAGATCCAATAATAAAACAAAAATGGAAGGGGAAAAAAGAATATTTCAATCACTCAAGCAAACCCCATCTTGATTATCTTCCCCTCATTTTCCACATAATATCACTGATACATAAAATTCCTAAACATTTGATTTCTATCTCACTGAAATCAAAAATATCTTGACATAAAATACGACTCATAAATGGTCAAATTTCAATTCTCCCTTTCTCCATCCATTCACCCAATACATAAACATATACATATATACATATCAGTATTAAAATTTCAATTGCTATCTATACATAAAGTGTCCATAAAACATGATCGTGTGGAGTTGAAAATCAATCGGTAGTTCAGCGTGAAATGAGAAGAGCCAGATAGAAAACGAAATAAAAGTACATAAAAAAAGTAAGAGAAAAAAGAAATTGTTGATAGGATCTCACTGCACATGGGGTTTTCGTGCATATAAACGTTCTTTCCTCGACACACTCATGAACACACACACTCACACATACATATTGAAAGAGAACGCGCGAACATTCAGGTATTATTAAAGAATCTGATGAGCATATGCGCGAGTGAGAATGAAAGCGTACGAAACGTAAAAATGAAAAAAGAAGAAAAACAAATGTAAAAATAAAGCAAAACATATGCGCGTGGTTTTGCAATAGACACAGCTGCGTGTGCGGGGGAGGTGTGCGCACGAGTCGTTTCTGGGTGTTGTTGTGTATAGTAAAACGCAGGTGAAATGAAAAGGAGGTGAAGCCCGAAAGGGAATATATAATATGAGTGGAAGTAAAGATGGAACGCAACGCCGCGGGCACAGGTGAAATGGTTTTTTACGAGCGCGTTCGTTCGTGCAACGCTCAAAGGCTAATGAAAATATAAGTTGTACGTGATGGATTTAAATAAAAATAAAAGATTACTATATACGAATTGGCATTAATAGGGCGCGTGGGGTGATGTGAGGGGTTTGTGAAACTGCGCGAAGAGCTGAAATAAAGAGCGAGATGTAACGCGAAGAGAAAGAGAGTGAGAGGATGAGAGGTTAACCTTTCAACTGATCTTCTTCTTTTTATCTCAATAGCATTCATACTTTCTCTCTCTTCTTTTTCTAGTTATCCATATAGATATATGCATTTATATGTGGATTATATATATATACATATATATATTGATATATACGATCCTTGCTCGCTTGCTGCTCTCTTTCTCTTCTTTCTCTTTCACTTCATCAACTCGCTTGCAGTCTCGTGTCTTGAATTAAGTATAACTAATATCAGAGGCGAAACGGCATTCAGAAACTTTTAGTATTCATTGGAAGATAGAGCGAGAGTGGGAGCGGTGAGGGGTGAAGATGGGTGGGAGTACTCACCCGCTGAAAGAACGTTTGAATAAAGGATGATACTAAACCTGACTTGCTCGCTTTAGGTCTGGACTCCTTCTACTCGCTCTTTATTTTACTCCCATCCCACAATTTCCATCCACTGATATTTCGTTTTTGTGTGTATATATATATACATACATATCTATATATATATATAGGTGGGGGTTTATTTTTTTTTCTTTTTCATTATGTTTGTATGTAGAAATGGTAGAATTTAATTTTTGAAGAGTGAAAATTTGAGTGTGGGAAATGAAAGATGGGGTTATTATTTTGTAGGATGTTAGGTGAATTATGGGGTGATGTAAGAGGGGAGGAAGGTGGTGAATTATTTAGAGCTGGATTTTTAAAGAATGTATTTATTGCCATTTGTGTTTCAATAAATGTTGAAACAGAGTGAATTTGGTTGTTGGTGTAGAAAATCGAAGTTTGTGAATTTTCGGGTAAACCAATAGTCATGATGTAGATGAAAGTTGTTCATATTCATTGATGCACAAATAAGAAAAGTATATAAAAATTTGATTGTTGTTAAAAAATTGGTTTTAAATAATAAATGATAATCTGTACAAATTTAAGTTATTCTTGCAGCCAATTCAGTGATTCTGTGGTAATTTCTTTCAACTAGAGACATTTTTTTAGACAAACAATATTATATAATGTTTTCTTTTCAAATCAATCTTGTAATTAACTCGATTAAAATATCGTGGTTTTTTTTCCGTTAATTTCTAGTATAATGGTAGAAGAAAGGAGAACAAAGAGCCTGAATATGATTAATTTTAATTGCATAGTAAGATTTTTTTATGGTTATGACAATAGAATGCTTGAACAGTTTCTACAGAATGAATGTAATTCCTATAACTGCGACATTCACTTTTCCTTTATGAGAATGATATGAAATATTATGTCCTTGCTATATTTTTTCTTCGAATCAAGAATTCCATTATACACATCTGTCCATTCTCTGTTGCTGCAAGGCTTCTGGGAAATATTTGATCTAAACCTTAAAAAAATTCCATTCACTTAGTCGAAAGATCGAAATGAATATTCATCTATTCCCCTGACACATTCTAATTAACAATGAACATCGTAATGTTCATTCAACTGTAGAAAAAATGTTTAAATAATTTTACAACAGTTCAATCTATGAAATGAACCAAATTAATTGGACCACCAATCGAGTTGAGTTCTTAACATTTACCCCAACTAACTATTGAACTTTCATCAGATATCATTCCATGCATTGTTAAATTCTGTACTTTAATCCACCATAAAAATCCATAATTAATTCAGTGATACCATTATTCCACAACAATCTCAATGAACTTTTCGAAATATCTCATTACAAATTTAATTCAACTCCTTTCTAATATTATTCCGTGAATAATGATTACTCTGTCATGAAATTTTCATCCACATTTTCATTTTTCAGAAATTTCCAAAACTTTAAACACCATAACGAAAAATCATTTAAAACTTCAAATTTTTTTCTCATACCAGTTTCTTCACTTAACCTTCTCATCGACATTCTCATCTCGAAATTGTCCAGCTAATATTTATCCAACTATTTCCTTCATTTTTGTTCATTTTCATGTACAGAATGTAACGTGTAAGACATCTCTTGCTCAACTGTTATATTTCCAATTAATGAATGTATATAAACATACATTTATATTTTTACTTCTACTGTTTTTATATCATATTTTCTCATTTTTCTATATGTGTATTTTTCCCCATTGCAAAAACACTCTCGACTCGTACACTCTCTTACCTTGGTTTCATCGAGCAATTTATTGCTCCTCTGGGAGCATTGTAACGTCCAACGGTAGAGTGATTAATAACTGTGTATGGCAGGTATACATAAGTGTATTTATATGTATAAATAAATAAATATATATATGTAGGTGTGAGTGCGAAGGTATACGTGCGATACTTTCTCCCACTGGATAAATCTCATTACAATCTTGTGTATGTGGCTTTTAGTCTATCATTAATTCAATGTTCTATAAAACTTGATTTAATCATATATAGATTAAAAGATCTATGAGTCGAGATTGTGTCACTGCTATCGCAACTATATTAATATTTGATATTAATTATCGTTGAATTATTGATTTACTATTTCGAAATGAATATATATATACGCTGGGAGAAAAATTTGTTCAATATTAAAAGAACTCATTAATATTCAATAGATTATTATTTTAGCTGCGATACATACGAATCGTTGTATTTTTTTTTTTCGTATTCACTTGCTGAATTTCCAGATTTTAATTTTATTTTCGTGAAATCAACAGTTAATGAAAAGAAGTTATGTTGATTGTTGTTAGATATTATTCATGAATTGGGTTTATTGTAAGAGAATAAAAAGAAAAAACTTTGTCAGTGATTAGTATTTTTGAAATTTCAAGATTTTTTGTATTCCAACTGATATTGGTAATTGTTATTAGCATCAATTAATATTTTTCATGGAGTAGAATGGAATAAGTGATATTATGAATGGCATTTGTAGAATTTGCATCTGTTGTTCAGTTCTGAAGTGCGACTGTGACACGACAATATAGTGCGACAATATCGCACTATAAAGTGCAATACCAACGAATAAATATTTATTGCTGGTTGATGTGTCATAGAAGAAAATGAGAAAATACATCGATTATATTTTGTACTCTTGTTAATATTTACAGAGTTTCATAGATAGTGTCGAAAAAAATTCGAATGATTGTATTAATTTATACCTATCAAGTTTTCTTTTGAAGATTTATTTCATCGTTATTAATTTTTGCGACTGATACATATTCTCAGGATTTGTGTGTTATTTATAGAGAAGTGCATTTTTACATTTGAAATTATTTATGACCCTCAAAAGGTGAAAAATGGGAAAAAAAAATTGATGAATTGAGAGCAGTGACATGAATGGATAATTTATATTTACAATTCATTGAATTTCGCCAGGGGCCCAGTGCACTTCTCATTTGATGGTTCACTCCTACTGAGAAGAAGGATCGTGTGCGATGCACCGGGCGCTTTTCATTCTTTTATTTGTGTATTCGTCCTTCCCATATTTTTTTGTCTTTTTTTGGATACCATTTTTCACCTCAATGTCGCTGTGACCCACTTATAAATTGTCAAGAACTTCATCCATCGATTGGTGGTCGCGGTTAAGGTTGCATTCAAAGTTCATTTATTCATGAGCATCCGTGTGAGGGCACGTGCAAAGGTTCATCGTAAAATAAATATCTTCTAGGTATTGTGAATAAAAGAGTTAAATACGTTCAAAGTAATAATTTGGAATTCTATCATTGGTAGAGTCATACAAGTTAAATATTTTTATGAACATGAAGAAGATTTTCAATGTGATGCAATAAAGAGTGGAAATATATTTGAAAAATGAAAAAAAAAAAATTGCAAACTGAAATTGCCACGAGAGATTTTTAATTTCATAGAATTCATATGAATTGCAGTTTCTTTGTCTTTCATTGTGATAAATTCCAAGAATGTCCTAGTCCGGAAATTTTTATTGTTGGTTACATTATTAAGAGTATAAAAAATGATTGAAAGAACAATAAACGATATGGAGAACGAATAAATTTTTGTCCATAAACCAAGTAACATCGACATAAAAAATAATAAAATAGGCCAATAAAATTTAATCCTTCAATAATTTTATTTCATCCAAACAATTCAGAATTTCTCATAAAAATTCATTAATTATGAATATCTTATTACTCCAACAACAATTACTACTTTTCATTGAACAAAATTATAATAAAAATAATTCTACTCTGAAACCACACATCCAAGCCGAAAAAGAAAAACCGGAAGCATCACCTGGTCATTATCCTAATAAATTTTTCCTATAAACCAATGCAAACCAAAACCACCCCACGCGATTTCGTCTCTTTTCCTTGTTTTTTTCTCCTGATAGAGAACACCGCGAATGATACCTGTTGCCCGCACTCACACCGCGTGTGGCATATTGCATCCACGCCATGATATATAAACGATCGACCGGATGCGTCCACCACATTCTATATACGCAACGGCTATTTCTTCCTTATGGATCGTTTCGAGTGATTGGTTCCAGGAAGTTGACTGTTCTTATTTGTATACTGGTATATATAAAATATATATATCTGTAAATACCGTTTTATCTTATAGCCAAGATGTTTGAACCATAACGGCCAAGTCAGGATCCGGAGGAATGATCTCGCGATTTCAAGTTTTTTTCTCTATTTTTTTTTTTCCATCCATTTTTTTTTTTTTTCCATCATTCCCCACCTATTATGGCATTATGAACATTAAGTTGCGTCGTCATCGTTACGCTCGATGAACAGTTGAGACTGTTTCATTTCACCTCTATAGCCCATGATTTATATATACATAAATTTTTTTTCATTTATATACACATCGCGTACCTGCGGTAGTCCGATCTGTATATATAGCAATAATAACGATAAGAAGGATAATAATACTGCTATACATAACATTAATTGATTCGATGATGGAACAGCAATATTCTCAAGACGTTACGCTCCGAATATTTTCGTAGTTCATATAATATCTCGCTGTCATCATCAACCATTCATTTTATCATTCAATTTTTAAATTGGAAATTTTTTTTTATTATTATTCGTTGGTTTTCAATTGATTTTGAAATAAAGTGTGGAGATACGCATCATCGTTGGACATATTTTAATTTTTTTTTTTCCTCAATTTTATGGGTATCTAAATATGGGGATTATCAATGCTACGTTGATTATTTGATGGTGATGACAGAATTGATTGATTCACTTATTAATTAATACGAAGATTAATTCATTGATTTATAGTATCGTTTACGGTTTATTGAGTGGTACGTTATTAATTATTTGTTCATGCTATGACTCGATGGTTTTGTTAATCTAAATTATAATTGAGTTGTTATTAGATAATAATTAGATAATGATTTGTTATTAGATAATAATTCTAGTCTATGCTGCATTGAATTTTTATAGTCTTGCATCAATGTGGAATTATATAATTGAGTAGTCATTAATTGAAATTTTATAAAAGGACTTTTATTACTTTTGTGTCAATTTTTCTTTTTTTTTTTTTTTTTTTTTTTTTTTTTTTTTTTCATTTCAACCAATTAATGCATAACAATTCCTAATGAAAAAGTTCCGGAAATTATCACTTTATATTAATTTGCACGTGTTCAAGCCCCAAATTAATTCGATACCAATTTTCAATAACTCAAAAAAAGCTGCACAATAAAATCAAAAATTGCGTTCCTCAATAATTTATCATACAAAACCACAAATTTTTCATCCAATTTACAATAAAAAAATAAAATAACATTGAATTTTAATTGACTATTTCCAATACCACTTTAGAAATCGATCATTTACCTCAACAAATGCCACTTTTTAAGTTTTACCAATCAAATCTCACAATTCTGTTTCATAATTTATTACCAAAACAAAAAAAAGAAAATTTATTAGAAATCTTAATCAAGAAAATTTTCTAATCACTATTTCGCTTGATACATGAGAAAAACATAAATAATCAATTTGCCTATCCATCGTTTCAATTAATTCTTTCTACATTTCTCCCATTAACTATTTTACTATTTCCGATGATGTGTTTAACGTAAAATATTTTATACAAACACCAAAGGCGCTTCCGTATTTTATTCGACGAAACGACAAACCAGATACTTGAAGTATACAGTAAATACATACACAACGACTTTATATAGATATGTGTATACATCCTATAGGTAACACATCTCGCGTCTGCAATAAGCAGAATCCCTTTGCTCGCCTTGTGGATTGATTCCGATCTTGGTATAGAGGTGTATTTATACGGGAGCAGAGGCTCTTTCAAGTGGCACTTATACGGCATTGAGGCAACAAGTTATGGTTTGCCTCGTGAGACGACGAATCGTAATAATATAATATCCTGTTTTCTCTCTCTTCTTTTCCATCGTTTTGCCCCGTCCCATCGTGGTGAATGCAAGTATAAAAAAAAAGTAAGGATGAAGAGACGACGGTGAGAACGAAAAGAATAATAAGATTAAAAAAAAAGAGCCGAAGAAGAGGAAGAAGAGGAAGAGAAGTTGAGAGAAAGATATAGAATATATAGAAGAAGAAGAAGAAGCAGAAGAAGAAGAAGAAGAAGAAGAAAAAGCCGCGGTACCCTCGTCGCAGTAGGGGTGTCGTCGCCTCTCGTTAATTGGTATTTATTATAATTGGCAGTCGTACTTATCCATGTGCTGGTAAAATAGAGGCCTCCAACGCCGGATCGATGACCACATGCAGACGCAGCCACTGTATATCAGAAAGACGTTGGATTTACTATATATGTTCAATGTATATGTATATTTATATTTATATGTCTATGTAAGAAAGTGCAGGTTTTTATGAGCATGTAGAGACATTTAATTAACTGAAAAAAAAACACAGTCTGGTAACAGAATTGATTTGTATATGGATTTGGAAAGATTGTTGTGCTGGAAATCGGGTTGAATCTTATATGGAGGTAATTTTATATGGGAAATTACTATGCATTCGTAGTAGTGGTAATAATGGATTGAGGTAGAACGGTGCAGAGAGAAAATTGTAATGGAATTATAGTGATTGTAATTATAAGAAAAATTATTATGAGTGTAACTTTAGCAGACATGAGACCATTTTGTTCATGAATAGAAAACTACATAATTAAGATGATGGAATTTGAGAAAAATTTACGTACCGATTTTGAAATTCTCTACACGAGCATTCAGTTATTTTTCTTCTATCTATAATTTATTAATTTATTTTGAAATTCTTGTCATTGGAAAATGTTTGTTACATTCACACTTAGAAATTACTCCTATGGTTGATCATGGAGATAGAATTTGAATCAAAAATTTACAATCAAGGATGAGTAATATTCGAATAAAATATCATTCTTGAGATTTCAATATTAAAAATATCATTGGGACGTAGAATATTACAATATTGAGGGTTTTATGTGATAAATCGATGTGTTCGAGTTGAATGAGCAACAGTTACAAAGTCGCCCGTGAGAATTAAAAATTCTATTATTTCATTTATCATTTACATTATGAACTTCCTTTATTCTATATATTTCGCTATTCATATTTCAAATTAATTAATTCTCCAACAAGATCCAATCAGTTCAACCTGGTAAATAATATTTCCAAGCTCAAATCGTATAGTATCGTGTGGATGTGAATAGAAATGGAAAAATCTCATGTACTATTGATGCTATGAACATAAATAAATAAATGAATCGTATAATGTATACCATGCAAAAATAATTAAAAACATGCATCACTAAAGTTGTTAATTTCAACTGTCTTGATTCATATGCTGTCAACCAGAAACTACCAAAAAATTCACCTAACGATCAGTCACGCTATGGTTACCTATCAATAAACCGACGAAACCCATAAAAGGTTACTACTCTATGTTCATAATTGAAAAACTCAAAGCATTATTTCTTAAATAGAAACTTACTACAAGATCCAAATTCAATGTTAAAAACAACAATTAATTGAAAATTCAATTCAAAGTGATCTAAATGTTACGGAGAATGTTGCCAAATTCCTCCACTGACCATCTCAAAGTTATAAATAACGAAAAAAGGAATACAGACAATTAATTGTCTTAGAATATATCCCTCCATTAATATGTTAGGCCAAATATTTTTCATTTTATTCAGAATTTTCCCGCTTCACCATAAACACGAATGAGTTGTTATGTTGCGTCTGCACTGTTAGATTTCGACAACCCGGAAACGTGGAGAATTATATTTGTAGTAATAAGACAGCAATAACCAAAACCTGGGCATCATCAAAGGCAGCACCAGGTCCGGCATCAGTGAGAGTGAGTCCTTGTGTAACAAACGCGGTAGCATCCCCGGGATACGGCCTCGAACGAAACGAAACACGCGCCACATAAATTGTCTCCCTGTCTGGCTGGGTGAAAGCTGGATTTGTTACAGTTTGCACTCGAACCAGGCGACGTGTCTAGCCCGCCACTGGCAGCTCAAGAATCCATAGCCTCTCCTCAGTAAAGTCTTAACGCTTCTTTCTTTCCTTTGGCTCTTTTTCTTATTTATTTTTTAACTTCATCCTTACTCTCTTCGTTACTTTCTTTATTTCATACTTTTACGCATACTTTCGGCTTATATTTATATACATATTCAATCTTCCTTTTCTCATACACCCTGGCTCATTATCCTCCACTGATTGTCCTTTCAGTTTGCTCACAGGATCGCTCTTTATCCGCCGCAGCAGTCGTTTATCCTACACATGTGCATGTAGGGGCTTCGTGTATATAGGGAGTGAAGCTACGTAGTAATTGGGTTAATATTCATGTGAATTTTTGGGTTTTGGATGGTAATTCTTGCGATCGACATTTTGTTGTTGTGAAATATATCAGAGTTTCATCGAAGAAAAAATTCAATTCTCGTGAGTGTTCGATCAATTACTCCTAAAAATTCATACTTTTTTTATTGTCAATCATCCCAACACATCAACCATCCAAAAAACAAGTTCAAACATGCATCAAACAGTTAAACAAAAGGAAAGTAAAGGAAACAAAAAATAAAATCTTCTGATATCAAACGACCTGAAGTCAAACTATTCTTTTTACATTATCAAAGTGACCACCGGACAGTTACCAACTGTCCCGTTATGGTCGTGACATACACGCGCGCGTGAATCCTATATATACATGGTTTAATACAGCATGCTCCAACATGAAGCATCAAAAGTAGCAAGTAACAACATTCCATATTGGAGACACCTGTTAGTACCAGCACTCACATATATAGTCTATATAAATGTATCGCATCGAGTTCATATGGATCCCCAACATATACAATATATATATATATATATATAGAAACATGCTGAGAATTAAAAGCGCGTTTGTTTTATATTATAATGGCATTATGGTGCGACCACCATGGAGAGAGACTCTTGAGATCGGTGAACAACATCAACAAAAATAAATTGATAGAAAAAGGAGCAGTTAAATAAATAAATAAAAATGCGGGCATAAGAAGACCCTAGATTAAGGTATGAAAGGAAAATCACATTTATTTACAGAATTAATTGAACAGTCACAGTGGAAAATTCGGGGTATCCATAAAATTTGCGAAGAGAGTAATAGAGATATCCAAATTAATTCAATTTTATGATGTCAGTATTGAGTTTTATAATGCTGGGAAATTTGGAAATTTCTTGGTTTAAATTGTGTGACTGCCATCAATCCATGTCTGGAATCAAAAGATATAAACTGAACAGGAAATGTCAGACGTTTCGTCACACAATGCAACTTATCGTGAACGAAGAAAGGATATTTTATTAACAATAGTATTTGTTTTGATGAAGGGTGAAATTGTTCAGTGGTTGCATTATTTTTCTGTAAAGGAATGTAAAATCAAACGGCAAAATTGAATGAATTCTAATATTGAGAGTCTTTTAATTCATCTATGCTAAAGGAAAGCTGAGAGTGCATAGAAATTCACACGATTCTTCGGCATAATTTTCAACAAATAATAGAAATTTATCATTTTGTTTGTGATTATTGAATGAAGTTTTTTCCTGTCAACAATATTCCTGAATTCATTTATTCTTCATTCGATCAATATCAAAATATACCTCCGACCACCCTCCTCGTTAGCGCCGTCCTCTTCACTAATTATTACAAATAAAAAAAAATATCAACTCCTGATTTATTCTGTTCGAATAATTTCTCTTTCAATGAATAACCAATCTCCAAAATTTTACATTTAAATTTGATATCCAACTCTGTCACAAATTAGGGATAAACAATATCGCAATTGTCCTTTCCACATCACTAATTCTCCTAAAGCAAAATAAACCATTTACATGATAGATCCACTAAAGAATCGATAACTAAGTACTTTCTATATGAAAACAACAAGAAAACAATAAGCATAATGTTGTGTGTATCACCGAATACATCCAAAGACAAAGGCGACATTAAAATTCGAAAGTCATCTTCCATTTTCAATTTATGAATCACAACAGACAAGGAAACTCTCGTCCCTTTGTCGGATGCTACATATCTATACATAAATACATACATCCATACATACAAACATATCTACACATAGTTGAAGCATAACGATATGACGTCGATATATATTTTATGTATAAACCGCCGGTGGTTTCACTGACCAATTCCTTACTCTCTTCTGCTCTGGTCTTTGAGATTCCACCGAGCGACGAGACACTTGGATGTAAATCAGTGGGTCCACTCCCGTGATGACATGTGGTGACGCAAGGCCCCGGTCATCCACTATTCCAATCGAGCCTGAAGTGAAACAGAGATGAAAGACCACCAGCATTTATTATAACCACCGCGCGATCAAACCATCCAACTTGGCATACCATCCTAATATGCCGGCCAACGGCATCTTATATATATAAAGTATTCTTCATCCTATTCCTCCCCCAACCTTGAAAGCCCCACTCGCAATCTTTCGTCAGTTAGTAAGCACCACGACGAAGACGACGAAGACGACGACGACAACAACGACGAGTGGAGGCCTTTGTCATTGAGTAAAGCCGACTGCTTCCTGACCGCTCGTATATTATATCGCAATGCAACCGTGGAATGTAAGGATCGCGCGCAGCCTCTCTTTGCTGCTTCTGTCGCGCGCGCGGATATCCTTCACTCTTATATACATATACTTTTATCCCGTCTGTCACTCGCCTTTTGAACCGTTCAAACATTTTTATAGTACATTTTTCTCTTTTTATTCGCGTTTCAACTTCTGGTTTTTTATTTATTTACTTATTTCTCTTCGGGGTTTTTTTCCCCCTTTTTTTTCGTGCTGTCATTGTCACTGTGGATGCGTTGGGAGAAAAAGAGGAACACACGAGCGATTTTATTTTTGAGAGAAAGAGAGTGCAGAGATGGGGACGAAAAGAAGTTCGGTATTCGCAACGATGTGAAGCATTGCTGAATGTGAATTGTTGAAATTGCGATATGTATTGTTAGATTAGTAATTTAAGGTTGGTAATTTTTATTTGTTTTATACTGTAAAATAGGGGGAGTACGTGCTATTTAAAGTTGTAGTGGAGAAAATATTTTTCAATTCTTCGAAACAGAAATTTACATTGTCAAATTTTCTTTGTGGGTAAATACTTATTTTTATTCTGTGAACTGTTGATGCAACCGTTCATGCTTTTGTATTTTTTGAACATTCGTAACATGAGTATTAATTTATGATAGTTTTATTTCATGAAAAAATAATACCAAAAAATCTATTTGACATTGATCAAATTCTATCACTAAGTTTGACACTGCTAGAAGACTTTCAATATCTTCACAAGATCGATTTTACTCCACTCCACACTAAATCTCTTCTCTTAGCAACGAAATTCCCGTTTCTCATTTTTTTATTCCTTCCATTTGCGTCAATCAACTGATTATCAAATTAAGAATAAAGTGTAGATGGAAAGAAACTGTAGAAATCAAAGGTTTACGCAAGAACTCGGCAATATGCACATTCACAACATGGAAGTGTCAGGGAAGAAAAACATGAGAGAGACACACACAAGAACGAACATTCTCAACACCGAGTGAAAGAGATAGATAAAAAAGAGCAAGTGATAAAGAGTGAGAGAAGCAGTTGGGAGAGAAGGTCCTTGCCACTATGTATATACACAAAATGCGATAGCATTGAGCGCGCGCTAGGGCAGGTAATAACTTTCAAAGGGTGCGTTAAAAGGAGTCGGTTGTCTTCTCGCGGTCTTCGCCGAAACGAGAAAACGTCGCGATATACAAATGAGATTTGGCCAAGTTGTGCAGTAGTCTTCAGTAAATGCACAAGTGAGCCTTTCCGTTGAATATAAAGTGTGTATATATATTTATTTATATGTGTATAAATATTTATATATGTATTTTGCGATGTGCGGGCGAATTGGCAGAGAAGATGGAAGTCGGTATGGATATACAGAGAAGTGCAGTGGACGCGATGAAGAATAAGCACTGTACCAAGCAGTAGCAACAGCACGAGACGAAGAGAAAGAAGGATGAGACGTGAACGAACTTGCATAAATCTTTCATCGCGTGGATCGAGAGCCCGATCCAATCGATTCGTTACAGATGAAGGACTTGGTTTGCAGACGCAGGTGAGAAACATGTCTGCGTTTAAATAAGCAAAGCAGAAGAAATTTATTTATATACTATAATCTTGTAGAGGTATAATGAGATCATTTAAATATATATCTGATTATTAGTTGAGAATTTGTAGAGAAGTGGTTGGATTCTTCGATTTTTTATCATGTTGTGATAGGAAATGTTTTGGAAATCGTTTGAAGTTTGGGAGAATTATTTGAGATTTATTTTATGGAACTCGAGACTGGTCCGAGGGAAAAGGTTTAAATTTAATGTAGAATTACTAAATACACAGGAGAAGTGAAATTGCTCATCTCTAATTTTATTCTCCTGCTGGAAGAGTACAGAGTGAATTCACTTCTACTCTAATTTCCTGGTATAATATTTCTACAGATGATCATTTATTATAGTATTGTTAGAAAAAAAGTCACAGCATTGCCATTAAGTTATTTAGTTCGAAAATTCTCTTTCTGAACTCCATTGTGGTAAATGTAACGAGCCAAGCTATACGATTCTGTTCTAATTGTTCACGGAATATATCCACAGAATAACTTCAATTTTGACTATCAACCGAATGGATTAAAAACGAGAATGTTGCACAGATCAAACTCAATATATTTTCTTAACAGACATCCAACGTTTGCAAGTCATAGCTGCGTTCCGAAATCGATCCTCTTATCCGATCAATGATATTTTCATTAATGGTGATGTAGATTTAAATTTTTTACTTTTGTGTTAAAATATATCACATACATTACGTACTTTATCGTAAAAGTTCATTATATATCGAATTAACGCCACATAAATCCTCCACCACCCATCAAAACGATACTTCATGTAGCATCAATAACACAAACATTCGAATACCTTCATTCACATAGATATATTCACGGAATAAAATTCATCCACCGTTGGACATCGGCGAGAGAAAGTCGTTATTGTTCGCAATATTCACCATTGAAATTGCAAATAAAATACCTAAACAACAAGAACAAACTCGTTGGCAGGCAACAAAAAATATATGCTCCAGAAAAAGGGCTAAAACAGGAACAGTAACACAGTTGCAATAGCGACGAATGCCATTCTCTTGCTATCGCGTTGATGCTCTCACACTCTATATCCATACGACCATATTCACATTGGTTGTTCGTATTTGGGCGTTGCATTGATACATATACACGGATATAAACCACCATACTCCACTTGCATGATGAGTAACACAGACAAACTCTACATATATATCAATATGTATATATGCTATAGCCAATTGGGCTTTCGTGTGGTGCATGAGAGAAGAGGATGCACCAAGCGAACGAGGCATCACAAGCTCGATGCATTCAAACGCGAGCCGCTACAGCGTCCACCGGTTTTTCCAATCAACCAACTTGCTGAATTTGTTTTCCAAACGTCGGTGTGTTTCAAAGTTATTGATTGCCATCCTGGCCTACCCACCGCACATACTGTCACGCTTTCAGGGTTTATATGACCTCACATATATGCACACAAACAAGTTATGCATACACACAATTCTGTTGCTGCTGTTTCACTCTCTCTCGATTTTCGTTTCGGCTCGTTTCGTTGCCGCGCGTTACGTTATATGTTCGTTCGGCCGTGCATCTCCGGCGCGCATTGCAATCTATACGGCTCCCTTGGCCACCCCTCATTCTACAATTTGTATATCCGATGAATGTATGTAGGTGTATGAAGTGCTGTTGCGTCCATGTATATATTCTTGTTTAGAGGGCGGAATAATAATTATTACCAATGACTATTGGTCCATAATTTTCATACGCAGTTATAGAAATGTAGTTGATAACATTAGTTATAAATTTTGTTATTAGGATTTCGGTGATGAGTTTTATTTTTGTGAATATTACAATTTCATGTTGATGGAGAAATTAAGATTGATGATTTAATGGATATTTTAATGGTTTTTTTTTGTTGTTATCCATGTGATGAAAGTAGAATTGAAATTTCCTTCAGATTTAACTGATTTAAATGGAAATAATTAAGATTTTTGATTAAATAATTACGTAATATTCAATTCACTGTATACAAAGTAAATAATTTTTATGAAATTGAAAAAGTGCAGAAATAATTTTGGAAGACAAATGTTCATAGTCTTTTACGAACATACACTGAAAAAAAATTTTTTTTCCAACCCGAAAATCTTTTCCTGTAGTAAAGCAACTGGAATTCCTGCCAGAGATGGTAAATCCCATTCGAGCTACTTTTCTCGTACCCCAGGCCATATAATAATAGCAAATGTAACATAGCTGTGTAATTGTTCAATACATTATAAATCAGCAAAACTTTTCAAAGATGTAAACAAGCACGTTAGGACTGTGAAATTGGAGGGAAATAAAAGAATCGGTACCACCACCATAGTAACTTCGATATTCTCAGGCGAAAAATACCAGCTCTTTTATATTAAGGAACGTATATTGAATATAAAAAAAACTTGGATACAAATATTTCGTGTTCTGGGTGGAATAAAACTCTTTTTTTCAGTGTAAAGATAAAGTATGCCAAGTCGAATTGATCAAACATAAAATACTAAATTTTTCACAAAGATAGAAGAACCGTTGCATCATTACTCGACTCATCCTGCTGATGCAAACGGCAAATGAATGTACCAGCAATATGCTTCTTCAATTGAGCTCCAGATTCACTTTCACTAATCTACAAGACTATGATCTTGACATGAAATCATTCGTATTTAATTCTGTTTTCAGACAAGTCACGACGAGATTGACTTTATGAGGAAACCTGACACAATTTAATCTAATGCAAAAATCATAAACCGCAACAAATCTTATTTAACAAAATTTGAATAATTTGAATTATTTTCAATCGTTCGAATAATTATCAAACCCCACATAAAATAAGTCAGGGAATTCCCATTTATTCTTCCATAAAAAATTTCGTCCAGTCCTCACGTTCACTTTTCTCAATCTTTTCACATTAGTCATAAAATCTCGAAGAAAATTATCCACAACGTCACTCATACATATAACTATCACCTGAAAATGCATGAATAAAAATTCAAATAAACATTAGCCATTTGTAAAAGGCAGAAAGTATTAAGCGTCGTTCCATTCACCATAACTTATCCTGTTTGAACTTGCGCGCCGTACAAATACAAGAAAGGAACAAGAGTCGTGTGTCGTTATAACACAGAGGCAATCGATTCTCGCATGTCCTTTCTTATTCGTACACATAATCATATAGTCACCTTCTTCCATCTTCTCTTCTGCCATCTCTTTTCATATCGTTGTTCTTTGTCATTGCTTCTTGTATCAGTTGATATTGCCGCATAAAACGGTTATTGTCGCTGCTCTAACGTTGCAAGCTGTATATATTAAAAGGATATTATTACTATGTTGTTATATTCTCTGCGCGTTGAGGACGAACAAGAGACTCGTACTTTGCTCCTTTATCTGTCTATGTATATTTCAATACATATATGTACACTTTCTATACTCAACTCAAGGTTAATTTTGCACCAACCGTTACGAACATTGCACATCCGCTCCGCTCGATTTATATGCTCGATGATTTAATCGATGTGACTACTGAGAAAATAATCTGGCGGGTAAATTATGAGACATTGCGATACGCTTCTATGAACATGCTATATGACATTATTCATTGATTTATGTTCGGATGAATTGTATAATAAATCATTGCATATATGGGAAGAATGTTGAAAGGAGAGGAAAAAAATGACGTTTATTTATTTGTGAGAAGTTGGAAATAAAAGTTTGATGTAGATATCGTGAATGAGTAATTGAATGGATTTGTATGGCTTTGTAGTGCTGGTATTATTGGGATAAAAATTTTATTTTTTTCCTCTTTATAGGAGATACAGCATTTAGATTAGATTCAGAGATTTTCGAGATATCTCCCAAAAAATGAAAATTCTACCGTAGCCGGAAAATTTTATACTCATTTTGATATCAATATCATTTAGTTTGTTTTTTTTTTCTCTATACGAGTTCATCATTAATTTTTTCACTTTTTATTCATCAGTTTACTGATTTTGATATCTCATGAACAAACAAAAGGAGGAGTCATGGCACGTATACATCGATGACTGCATTTATCCGTCTGGCAATCTGAAACTTTATCGATCCACAGCAACATAGAAATATCCCTCTGCACACCCTGTAATTACTGTCCAAGGATATAATATTACGGCTTAAAATGATTATTAAGTTATCCTCTTACGAGATTTGATTTATATCCTCACAATAGAAGACATATCGCTGTGAATTTCGTTTATTTTTTGCAATCTGAAATTATGATTATGCATATATAAAACATAATTTGATGGAAGAGAACTTGAAAGAGGAAATTATGCGAAATCAATGAAGTCAAGTGTTGTCTTGAAATATTTGTTGCGGAAATATAGTGAGAATATCAGGATGTTTTGCTACATAATTACAATTCAGCAGGAAGTCGAAGGAGAAGTTACATATTCTATAGAAAATATTCCGAATTTATAATGTGTCACAAAAATATACGATCATACTTCGCATCTCGATCTCGATGATTACATTGTAATAAGCCTCGAGTGTCGCAAACTTCACAACGCTTTTAGAGATTTGATTTTCAAACTCTCCCTCCGGTGATTGTGGCGCCACTTTACCGCGTTTCTCATACTGTTTCGTTTTGTGATAGACTTCGCACGTAAAGAGACGACAACAAGCGGTTCTTTCCATATTTTGTCAAATTCTTATAATCATGGGGCACGAGAAGAAGAGTAAGACATCTAGATCTCGGTCCAGATCTAGCAGCAAAAATAGATTAAACGAAGAAAATGAAGCACGGTTGAAAAATATGGAATGCCAAATTTCTAACCTCACAAGCCTTGTCACAGGTTTCATTACAAGTCAATCTGAATCCCAAGATGAAAATGAAAAGAAGACAGGTAAGTTAACACAGAATCTAGTTTCCACACGAAACAAGTTCTCTCCATTAAAAAATGGAGGAGCAGAATTTTCCATACAGACCCTGCAGGTAACAAGCCCGCTTCTTCTCGAGTATCCCGAATTTTCTTATACGGAAAACTCGAGTCATTTCGGCGTATGCGACTTCTAAAATTATAGGCGTTATTGCCCTGTTCGTTCATTTCAGCTTCCGAGAACAAAGAGAATGGTGCTAACATAACCAATAAAAATACCGTCGAGAACGACGCGAACGAAACCAATAACAGTACGATAAAACCAATAATGATCGATGGTAAATTCAGACATAGTCAATGCAGAGGACATTCATCAAGGAACAGTCGAGACTGAATCTCCCGAGGGGGAGATCTCCTTTCTCTTGGAAATGCTTGGCAAGAACAGTAAACGTCCGTCAAACCTTAATTCACACGAGGAAGTCAAATCCATCTGGCAAAAATTCACGTTAGAAGGTCTTTTGGAAAAAATTAAGTCTACAATCCTTGAGAAATACTCGAGGAATGAAGAGCTTCATGCAGAAGCACCACAGGTTATTTGGAAATGTAGCCAGTCATGAAAGAGATGCCCAAAAAACGGGATCAACACTTCATTGACACACAAAACTGTGTAGGTTCAGCAATCGTTGCGTTGAGTGCAATATGCTCGTATTAATCTTTTCGCTCGCAAGCTCATCTAATTCAATTCCTTCAATTTTAACCCGAAAAATAGATAGAATTAATAATATGATGATAAATAAAATGCATAAAATCAGTGGAATGTAAAACTTATATACGCCCTCTTTCATCATTTGCAGCTGATGGCCGCCCAAGAGTTTACACAATTATTCTTGAGTTTTGAAAGCCACAACGGGAGAATTTTTCAGTACAGAAAGTAATTCATGAAATGTGAACAATCGATTGTAAAATATACAACGTTTTCTGCCCCAAAGGAAGGAAAACGATTATTTCGGGTCTTGCCGAAGGCTTGACCTTTCGGAGATTACCTACTGCAACTTTCGCGTATCCTCATCCAAATTTCTACTCAAATTTGCCTATAGAGGGCTTTTACCTTCTCCATAGCCTCCCTATAGGTTGTGACAGCTGTCGGTATCGGCCCGCAGATCCGCTCTTAAGTACAGCTCTGGAAAGGGAAGCCGGCAAGGCCTTACTCAAGTCAAGCCTTCGGCAAGACCTAAAATAATTGTTTTCCATGCTTCGTGGTAGAAAACGTTGTATATTTCAGGTCTGTGCCTTTGGTGTGACCTTTTGGAGAGGTGTTCGGAATCTGCCGGCTCACAACCTACAGCGTCCTGTGACCTGAAATACTTATATTAATCTATACTATCAAGGAAAAGTACACTGGGACTTACGGAACAATTAAAAAATTTTTAATTGAACACTAATAATTAAGATTTTTTATTAAGATAATAAATAATAGAAAGAATTATCAACATCCTTCTCGTAGTTATATGAGGCTACTACCGACCGCAATGAACCTAGACTTGCTTTAATTTTCGAGGCAACGAAGATTGTCTTCACCCATCCGGCAATTATTGCCTTCGATGCTGCTTTTACCTTGCCTCTCTTCGTAATAAACAAGCCCATCGAGCCGGGAACTACTTTCCTCCTACTTGCTGATAATTCTATCAAGTAATTAACCCAAAGTACAACATCGAACACCGGCTGGCTCGCCCCAGTTAACTTCCAACTCGACTGTCTGTGATTCATAGTATCTGCCTCAGATCCAAAGTTTGGCCAGAAAATCACCGAATTATTTGCGAGAACGATCTTATGCGGATCTATAGGCAAGAGCGTAAGGTCGTGGACTCTTTTACCTGACGCCAACATTGATAAGATGGCCTTGTGCTTTGATACTTGGAAAAAACTCTTTCCATCCGGGGAACTATTTTTGAGCCAGTTGATCATCAACTCAATATTCCATACCTCCTTCCGTGGCATTACCGATTTTGCTTCACGGGTGCCAATAACTTTTAAAATGGACTTTACCAGCGGGTGAGAGCACAGCTCTCTTCTCCTGCTGGATTCACAAATGTACTGATGTCTTTTGGTGCTGCATTAATATCTTTGCACCACTGCAACCACTACTTCCATTGCGACGAATGAGTCTTCCAGGTTGACTCACTCCATGCTGAGGACAAAAGGCTGATATCCTGATCCGCCAAGCCTGAGATCAATTCACTCCACCCCGTATCCTCCAAACCTCCAAACAAAGGTTTCTGGCGTTCTGCGGAGGTCAACCCGTTGCCATATCCACCAGATGGTTCTACAGGTTCGGAAGGTGGAGAAGAGCTGCTGTGCTCCTGTTCTTTAGATCCCCTCTCCAAAAAATTTTTCTTCCATCTGGCCTCCTTGCACTGTGGTTGCGGAAGAAAGCACTAGACGCTGATCGTGATCTTGATTTTTGATAGGGAGAATTTCAGGAGGTACCTGCGTTCTGAAAGGGCTTATTTTTTGGTCCATAAGGAGCAGACATTTTCTTGAATGGTTTTCGGCTTCGCGGAAAAACTTTGTTTAGTCCACCTCACTCATCCAAAAACTTGGAGGGTGACTTTTTGTCAAACAAGTGAGATTCAGATGGTGGGATTCCCGCCTACTATGCTGCGTGATGTTGCTCTTCCGGTTTGAAAGCTTTTCGGCGCATCTCAATCACTTCCGCTCTCCTTGCGCATGCAAGCTGAAGTAGATCATCCGAAATCTCTTTAAACTTCGATTCTCCTAAGAAAGCACTTTTGATGTTTTCGTAGGCACCCAGATGCTTGGTTGCCAAGGCCTTCATGCCCCCCATTACTTGTTGCCTTTGCTTCAACAATCTATGAGTTAGGGTTCTTGCCCACTCATTCATACGTTCCAAAAGCGTCAGATTATAGGATTTGTAAACCAAATCTTCTAACTGAGTGTTGACCTTCAAAGAGTCAAACACTGGCGACGCTCGAAGTTTCTTTTGGATCTCTTTGTATCTAATCTTGTTCCAACTTGATGATTCGAACTTCTGGCAAGCAATTCCCTGGGCTTTGATATCTAATGTTTGAGGAGGAATTGATGGTTTCTTCTTTTTCAGTTGCGGAGCGAATAATGTGGCCTCGAGATCATTCGCTGCCCTTACTGACGGGTCTTCTATTTCTAGGGGGACCCAAACTGATGCGATTAGCGTCGTCGCCACCGGGGCTGGCGCACCCCTATGTTCCCTCTTCGTGGGTGTCTGGGTCCCCCCCCCCCCCTTTTTTTTTCTTCTCGCTGCTCCATTTCCTAGATTTTACCCATGGCGATTTCGAACATGTGATTCATTTGATTCAGCAGTGCTACCTCCTTAGATCTCTTCACTGCCGGACCCATCTCACCAGGATCATCACCAGGCCTTCTTGTACCCTGAGGCGGTACATTTTCCTGAGATACCTCTTCTTCAGGATCTACTGGTCTCAAATTTTCTGCAACTCGCTTGCGCGAAATGCAAAATGGCTTCACTGGTTGAATGGCGTCCAGAAAAATTTTGCCTGTGTTATTGAACCTTTCAGTTTGTTTACCAGTATCGGGAGCATAATAAGAGCTTTACAGAAAGACCAGTTTAACATAGTAACTTTAAGGTCCCTGTACTGTTTCTCTGACAGGTCTACTGCCACAGGATTGAAAGCTTGGGCCAAGCCAACTGTTGGCAAAGCGAATATTACTTATTCGATTTTTGAGGATCAACCTCCACCTCGTCTCTAAAGAGACTTTCCATGGATAGATCCACGGTTTTTCAGTTTAACCCCCCTACTGGCAGCGACTCTTCTGCTAGGAGCTTTATTCTATCCAACGCTCTGTCTTCTCCTCCTCTGTGTCTGTTGCTACCTCCAACAGCTTCTCCATCGTCGTGCACTCCGGTTCTCTGCTCATCTGAAACATGTGAGGACATCATTAGAAGATACCCCTAACCCAGTTCTGGGATGGAAATTCTGCCCGAGATGGAATGTCTGCGGGCTATGCATTTGTACTTGCGCCTATGGAGGCGAAGATAATTAGGCGGCAGAACCTTCATGCCACGCACAAGTTATGCAGTTGCGTCTGCGTAAATGGATATCACTAAAATATAAAACATTAGTGTCAAAAATTTTCTCACCTTTTCCTTGGAATAAACACAAATCTCGATTTATTTATTAAATCAAAGTAATTGTCACAACGAACAGTACTTTTCGCGAAAGTTGCGCAATGTTGTGGACTCGTATACACTACTTGGTAAACGACCACGTACTGAAGAGCGGATCTGCGGGCCGATACGGCCAGCCGTCACAACCTATACGGAGCCTATGGAGGGGGTGTGGGGCCTCAATGAGGCCCTCTATTGGCAAATTTGAGTAAAAATTTGGATGAGTATACACGAAGGGTGCGGTAGGTAATCGTCGAAATATGAAGCCAGAGACGCAGACCTGAAATAATATAATATAAGTGAAGCTAAACAGCTATATTGAGACGAAATACTATACATGCAGATAGTGCATAGTCCGTAGAGCAGTAAACGACCTTATGGTTTTTTTTTCCTAACACCACCTGTAGTCTATTTGAAGAACTAAATGAAGATTTGTTTCAGTATAATTTGGGCATGGAAAGTTCACAAATAGACCAACGATTTACGGTTATTTCGGTATTGTTTTTGTATAAAAAAAGCATTATACGTGAAATATACCCGAAGGTTATCAAATGTATACTATACCCAAAACAAACCCAAAATATACCCAAAATTTCGATATGATTGGATTTGCTGAGGTACGAGCACTAACTTGTTCACCAAAATTATGTAGCCCGTGATGAATTCATTGAGATCAAAGGGATTCTTATGTATAATATACTTAGACGATCTTTCGTTATTTGGTAGGAGCCGTGAATCATGCAGAAAAAATGTTGATGAAACAGTTAGAGTAATCGAAAATCTAGGTTCCATTATTAACTATCAAAAAAGTTCGCTAGAACCCAGTCATCGCTGTAAATATTTGGGGTTTATTTTAGACATATAAATATACAGTGGAGCTTACAGATTAGAAACAAAATAAAGTTTCAGAGTTATTAACTTTATACTATGCGGGGAAAATAATAATAATTCGAGAATTCGCACAATGGCTAAGGACTCGAATTGCGTCTTGTCCAGCAGTAGAATTTTGGGTGTCTCACTGTAAAAAATTGGAGCGACTAAGATTTATACAGTTATAACTCAAAAACAACAATTTTAACGCTGAGATGGCCGTCGACGATTCAGTTATAAAAGATTTAGATTGGTGGAGACAAAATATCACGCTAAGGGTTATTCCATCAGGACAATGAACTTCCAGATGACGATATTCACTGATGCATCTACCACAGGTTGGGGAGCATTCTCAGAAGGACTCAAAGTTGGTGGTTTTGGCCACTAGATGAACGCAAGAATCACATTAATTTCCTTACTGAATTATTAGCATGTTTTCCTGTAATCAAATCATTCACAAAAAATCTAACAGAAGGCGAAATCTGAGGAATGCGAAGTATAATTGTGATGAATTAGATTATGTGATCGATTAGAACGAAAAACATTGGCATTCGGACGTGGATGAAATATCTATGGCGTAAATTGCATCAAAATACGCGAACAGTTGCATGCTTGTTGCATTTTCATTTATGAAAATAATATAATTCGATCAATGGCGGATCCGGACATGAAAAGCTGAGGGCAAAGGGTAGCAAAGTCGCTTGTCCCCAAACCCGGTATATTATGAACGTAAATCCGAAAATACAATGAATTCTGATAAGTATTTGCATTGGACAGTAGAACAATTAAAGGAAGAACTTAGAAAACGTGAGCCAGTTTTAATAGGCAAAAAAAAGACCTTCTGGAAAGGTAAATACATTTAATGTTCATGTAACTTAATAATAATAGCATATATTGATCTAAATGGATATCTTTTGATAATTCACACCAAATCATTTTTCAGATTATGTTATATTGATATCGGATTATAATTCCAATTATAATACCACTGATGTTGATGATGCGTCGTTTCAATCACCCCATGAATCTTTTTACCGAGACATCAACACCGATAGCATCATTCCAAAAATTACAGGAGAGATAATAAATTTATTTATAGATAGGTAACTAAAGTCATTTTGAAACATTAGATAGTGCAATTGTTATGCAAAAGCTTTATAATTCTCAAATATATTAACATCTTCTAGGTTTGGGTAAAAAAGAATCATGGAAAAGAGTTGTACGAAAATGAATACCTGCTGAACGTACGGTTTGTATTTACAAACATGTAATTGTAGTGTTATGGGCGTTGGAAGCAATGGAAAGTTCTAGTAATCGTATCGGATGAATATCCGACTGCAAATATAAGTCTATGTGCTCTACGAAGTAACGATTGATATCCAACTAATTAATTTTATTAGGGATTTAGGCAAGAGGAGCGTTTCTATTATTTATAAACCCCAATAAATTTTTCTAAATAACAATACACCATAGAGGTGTTAACAGTACTGAATCTAACCTCAGTATATCCAACCAATTGGTTCGTTAATGAAGATATCAAATAATGTGAAGTATAGTTCATATAGTTTATCATTTTCATTCTGCATTTATGAATTTTTTCATAGAGCGATTTGTTGAAGTGTACAATACATTTTTGTATTGCATTTTCAATGATTACTAATGTTGGACCTTTGAATTTTCCCTTAAAAAAAAAAAACATTGACTTTGTTGCCACCAAACGTCAGAGTTTGTTAGTCCGGATCCCCATTGAACCGACTTCAGTTTAGGATTCGGGAAAATGAAACTGCTTTATGATAGATAAACTTTATTCATACAAGCATCATCAGAAGAAGAACAAGATGACAATTAGCCCTTTATGATGTCAGCAAAGTTTATTATTTAAGACGAACGAATAATGGGATGAAAGCGTATTGACATTGATTCATTCGTTGTCGTTATCAACTGACAATTTGATTAAAACATCATCAATAAAAATGTGTTTTCATCTCTCCAAGGATAAGTAGTCGTTTATAGCAGAATCAGCTTCTGAATTCAATTTCATCGCTGCGAGCGATAAAGAAATACTGTCATTGCGGAAAAAGTTCGAATTATTATTTGAGATCTTGACATGATAAGAAATATTTGGCCTACATTGGCGAACATTGTTGTTAGTTGCAGTTATAGACTTCAACTTTTACTTCAAATTGTATTATGAGTAATCACAATTTATGAACAAAAAAAAAATACTGCGCTCGAATGGACAAGGCTACTGACGCTAACGACTTTGATAAGCGCATGTTGTGGAACTTGAATTTGTGCCATCAAACTGAGAATTTCTAACGGGTGAGTTTTTAAAAAACCGGTGCGGCTTATAAAAGCTCAGTACTACTATTATCGAATCATTGTACGACGTGGCGAGATAGTGTTAACTTGATATTCAGTTCTCTCTCAATCTTACAATTCAACATGAAGTGCCACAGAGTTTTTCAGTTTGCTGCAGCCACTCTGCTTTTTCTCTCTTTTTCATCTTCAAGAATAGTTAAGGTAATAAAAGAACCATGGTTATTTATTCATCATTATTTATGAATATTGATTCATATCAATGAGACTCATCATTCCTCATTTTTTCATCTTATTTGTTAATTTTGTAATAAAATGAAGTATCAGAAGTGAAATACTTGGGATCCGAATTAAGATTGGCTCTCATGCACGAAATGAATCTTTGACATGAAATTCTGACATGGTTTCGTTTCATTCATACCCCAAGCTTTTTCTTATGAAAACATGTAAATGATGTAATGTATTTCCCCCAAAACACCCCTTTTCTAATGTAGCATTCGAATTGAGTGTTGGGATTTTTTTGTTGTAGGATACGGTTCCTGAGAAGGGTACGTAAACTCTGTTAGATTATTGAAGGGGACGAAGCGATCGTAATTGCCATTAGAGCGATGGGGTTCTAAATCTAGAACGGCAAGATTTTATAATCACACCGTTGAGTGTTAACAATATATTGCAAATTACTGATTTAGCGTGCTCACAAAATGGACATTGTTTGGATTTTGAAATATGCTACAAGGCTAAATGCACCAATGCGTGTCACTTCCGTAATAGCACCGAACTAACGTGGAGATGTGGAAAAAATGCAATCTGCTATGTGACTTCACCGCACTCTGTTACATGTTCATGCGGTGCATCATCAACTGGTGATCCAAATATTGAGTGTGCCCGGGTAAGAAAAGAACAAATCTTTGTTGCGTAGTCAATAGCTCTGTTTTTTGTTTGCGGTCATATGTAGAATTTCTTCATTTCGCCATCAAATTTGATATTCCAATCAGCTTTCATACATTGCATTCATTGAGTTTTTGTTGAGATTGATCCATTTGTAATTTGAAGTTCGGCACGGGAAAAAAATCCTCACCATAAGAAGATGATTTGATACTCGATTCTTTTTATTTCCAAAATGATTTTCATTGGACCTATCGCTTTCTTGATTATAATTATATATTATATCTTGCGGCTATTGAAACCTTATCATTTCAAATGTTTTTTTTTCTAAAAATATTCTTTCATATCTCGCAATTCGCTTCGAATTTCATTTGGACAATACAAGTGATAGAGAAATAACTATATCGCGGAGATAGTTCTAATTGGCTTTTGTGATCGTTCGAGATTTCGAGACTTATTAAATAGCTTCAACCAATTCCGAACACTATTTTCTCGACTGAAGAGTCGGAACTTGTTTTAGTTTGGAATATTTTTTGGGAGTAAAATATTGTCGCAAAGCATCTTGCTTGTTCACGTGTTCTGTTGATGATAGACGTTCAATTCAAATCCATTGATTGGATGTCCTTCATGTAATATTTCTCTGATAAAAATAATTGGCCTACATTATCTATCGTTAGTGTGAAGTGAACAAATAAACAGCCCAATTATGGCCAATACTCGATAAGAATAATTGGCTCAAGGTTTTACACTGGAGATATTTTTAGTGTATAGATAAAAAAACAGAGAAGAAGAATTTCTATCGAGTGGAAGAAATGGATCAATCATTTTAATTGGTGAGTTTTATTGTCCTTTGATATTAGAGTCTTTCATCCAATTTGATTCGCTTGATTGATGCGAATAGTGAATGGAGGCGAGCCATATGAACTCAACAACAATTAAATAACATTCAAGTGAAATTCACTACTAAATCGAAAACAAATAATTTTGCTAAATATTATACTCGAATACGATTGGGATGTTTCAATTCTTTGAGACCCCTGGCGGCAGATCCGCTGTTGTTTGAAACCTCGTCCAATCGATTGAGATTCAGTACTTCCACTCAACTATAGAAGATGAATTTAGTTGATCAAAGCCAAATTATCTCCTCAAGTTAATTTTTCGTGAGTTTATTAGAATTATTCGCTTATCTTCGCCATTATAATTCATCGTACTTTGTGACTGTGCTTGTTTATTTAAACAGTATTCATGAAAACAACGCTAAAAAATTAACCCTCTATTGATTAATAAACAATAATAATCGATACTATGATTTTCGCTAACGCCGAAAATTCTTATTGTCTATTGAGTAGCGATACACATTGTTGTGATTTTCAGTTACAGACAGGGACATTCGAGAGAGGTAAGTGAATTGAATTCGCCAAAAATTTATTTACCCACTAAGGTGAAAAAACAGGAAAACATTAATGAAAATATCTGTATTCTCCCTATTTTCTAATGGAGTGAACAATTCAAAACTGAGTTCACTAAAAAGTTTTTGCAGTATCAAAAAAGTTATCATGTTTATTGTGTACCTTATTCGGAATTACAGTAACATTTTGAATATTTATACCACAGCAATCAATACTTTTGGATGCAAAATACAAAATTTTCTTCAATTTCACTGTCAAAACCTTCAATCATATCGTATGTTGGTCCTCTGCTGTATCGGTCTGAAATCCACGAATAATCTTTGCATTTTTCATTCACTTGATCTAAATTGTCGTTCCGTATTCATACCATGATATGGTTATTGCATGATTATTAATTGTTCCCTACCCACACTTGTAACTTGCAATTAATTCTGACTAACATTATCCTAATCCTTCAAATAAGCATGCGTGTCCTCGAGTGATTGTGAAGTTTACGAAGGATGCTATGAGGAAAGATGTGTCGACTTATGCAAAATTCGGAATGGCAAAAAAGTTTTGGAAAAATGTGGGGCGAACGCATATTGCTACACGAACGACCGGCACTCTGCTACTTGTAAATGTGCTCCAACACATGGAGGTGATCCCTATACTGGATGTCACGAGGTACTTGGACGATCTATTCTACCTATTGATATAGAGTGTGTTATCGTGATTTTATCCTTTCTTTCATCTTGTCTCTTCATATATACAGCGATTGTCTACCATCGTTTCGGATTTGATGTAACGAACGCCGATGCATTTCTACATCTATAAACCATCAGAGCTTTCCCAAACTTCCTCAATAATAACAATCAATCCACTGTGAACAGCTAATTTAGTTCCAACTGATGATTTATATCCATAAAATTGCAGTCAGTCTCACCAGTGTCAGCACAGACGAAGACAATTAAATGAAATCAGAAGAGAAATAAATTCAGATAATATTGAAAAAATGAGTTTATGTGGGATTTTACAATAACTAATAAATTCAAAAAAAAAACTTTCATTTGTATCAACTACAGTGAGTTACACTGATTTCCAAAGTTTCCTCTTTTTCAACCATTGATGTAGTCAACGAATCGAAAACTTTTCGAAAGTGTCACAAAATCATCAATAACACAAAAAAAAACATCCTTTTCTACTGTCTGCGCTCTTATCTACAACTGGAACAAGGCAATACCGATGAGGAAATTGCACGGATCAATTTCTTCGTTTTTAGCAAGGTCAATAAATATAAAAAAATCTGTATTGCTTCTAACCGAACTGTGTTTCGAAAATAAATATATAGCTACATTAATGATCGTTATATATTCGTTATCGAATATTCACGATTATTAACAGCAATTACTATCATCAAACATTTCTCATAACATAATTCATTTATATTTGAGAAATTATTCTCTCAGGGCTCTCGATGAATTAATCATCCTGCAAAGAATAATCTCGTTCATCGCAGTCCATAAAAGAAACGATGAAATTGAAACCCAGATTATCGATTACATCTTATCGTCATCACTGTACACTAAACTTTCTCAGAACAAAGAAAATTTCCAATAAATATTACCCGCCATTACAAAGATAGTAAAAAAGTCACCATGGCCGCAGTAACGTACAACCAATCTCACTAATGGTCTCCATGCTTTCGTTGTTGTGTTCCCCTCGCAGATCTCGACACAGCTTACAGACACACAATACACACACATATATTATTTTACTTTTACGTATGAATATCTCGATCTTGCACATGTATTTATACACTTCTCGTGAGACTGCGCGTCATATACATGAATATTTATCCCAACGGAAGTCCATTTCACATGTATCGAAACTAATAAATCGCTATGAAATGGGGTGTATAAAAAATATACATCTGAAGAATAGCTCATATAGATGTATATATTACGATTTTACTTTAGAATGCGTGCGATGATGGCTTAGGTGAGGTTACGCGAATGACACAAGGGAATATTTAGCTATCCCTATGTATATATACATACATATAAATATAAAAGTAAAAACGAAAAGCCAGGGGAGAGAAAAGAGACTGAAACGAGATTGCCTCTAATCCAACGAGATTTAATGCGAGCGACAAATTTTCAGGAGAATTAATTGAATACAGAGATCGAGCCATCCAACGCGTAGATTTTATTGAACGTGAGCGCGTCCAAACTGGCAGTTTAATACTCTCACTCTTCGTGGATTCTCTCTTGGATGCATTGTATTCCCACTAGTTTCGTCTTATTCTTTAGATCCTACGTTATAATTATACATCATTTACATAAGTCCATTATAATAAATTAAGATTTAATGTTTGATTTTAAATTGAATTGCGAAGAGGAGATGAAGATTTAACGTATGTTCGAATGAATTGTAATGTGAATCGTAGTGAGAGGTTACATGTGGCTGCTGGTGTCTTAAAAATGCTTTCAAGTATCGCAATTTTGATGAGCAGGATGGAATTAAGTTGATAACTGGTGGTGATAGACAAAAGAAAGGTGAGAGAGAAGATTCACGTTTCGATCTTTTGTATTATTCTGTACTAACTCTTTTTTTTTATTAGACATGGTTCATTACTGTCGACACATTGGAATGTGGATTTTGATAATGTGAAGATATGAATATAAATTATATTACTCGAATTTCATGGGAAAAAAGAGAATTACTCACTTTTCAGTAGAATAATTGGACGATTAGAAATGATTTCGAAGCAAAGAGAAAAATGGTCTTTTCTGTTCTCGGAAACGGCAATTTTATTTAAACTATTCTTAATATTCTTTTTCTTTACGTTCGCCATTCAAAATCGCTGTCTCCATGAAATTGAATTACAGATGTTGTCTACACTATATTCAAATAATTACTTTCGGGAATAATAATAAATTTAAGATGAATACAAAATTTATATACATATGAGAAATTATCACAGAGCGATACTAAAATATAGTTCAAAACAGTAATTCAATCATTCAAGATATTGTCCAAGCATCATGAAAAGAATTGGCCATGAATTAATTCAAACGTATTTTGCTCTTTTCAGTCGTAAACTCGAGTTAGCCAAATAACAATAATGTAAGAAAACTTCCATAATAGTGGAAAAATAAACAACAAAACTATATTGAAAATTAAAAGAATTCTGTTTTACTAATAGATAAATAAATTCAATTTCCATCGGAAGAATGTGAGCATTATTTCCACTTTTCTAATGAATAAAACATTTCATTTAATAGCTATTGAATGAGAATACAAAAAAGAAATAATGAATGTATAGTGTAGGAGAAATGTTTCCTCGACCTGAAATATAAATATATACGCACAGATGCTTTTCAAGTATTGCAGAATGGTGTTAATACTTTTACGCTTTGGCAATAATCCCGGGGTGATCAAATTAATTCGCAAATATTTCAATTCCGTGAACATAAAAGGATGTAAATTACATTTTTGGTCGAATGCTCACGGCACGACGGAGGGTGCGAATGTACAGTATCGACACGGTCGTGAACGTCCACGAAGAGTTTCCGGGGATGTAGAAGCGGAAGAGAGATGGTAAAAGAGGGAAGTAGCGTAGTAGGAGGAGAGGAAGCATAATCGTTTTATTAACCAAATAAAATCGATGATTGAATGAGCGAGCCCCTCTGTCCTACGATAGATATATAGATATAATTCGTTCAAGAGTCCCAGGAGAATTATTCGATCGTGCACTTATATTGACACAGATGTCACTCTGGGATAATCCAACGCGAGCCCGTTGCTACCACTCACGATATATAATCCATGGTAGCTACATACGACAAACATAGCTGCCTGATTTTTTAAATTCACCGATTTTTTTATTTTTACATCAAAACAAGGAGTGAACGCTGCTTTGGAATATAGTGGAAATCATAATTATTTAGGAAATTATACGAATAGTGTAAATATAATTTACCTGTGATTTGTTATGATGAATATAAAAAATATTACAAGATTATCGTTCTTGTCTATCGTGTGCTGAAATTATTCAATGGAGCATAGTTTACTTTTGATAATTATTCAACAATTTATAAGATATTGAAATAGAATTTTGTCATGTGTAGATCCACTTTATTGTTTATAGTGTCGACAGATCCCGTTCTTTTCTGTTAAATTTTTTTCTGTTGATTATCTTTCATTTAACAACAATGAAATCCATTAATATGAAGTTTGTTCCAAATAAATGGATATTAAAGTTTAACCTCCAACAAATATCGCGTCGAACTTGACAGAATCCTCGCAACTCTTAGGATTAAAATTGGACAACTATCGTTATGAATTATTATTTAGTTAGTGAACTTTAGACATATCAGTTGGTTTATCACTGAATTTTATGTATTTCATTTCCCTCGTCCGTTGCCAACTCACCAAAAAAAATTCACGCCACATCATACAGCAGTGTAAACACGACCAATAACACGGACAATAAGTTAACACTCCGAATTCTACATGTGAAATACTTCCTAGCAACGTTCACATTCGTCATGACACATAAATTATTAGTCAATATTAGTGAAATATACATTGATATTTATCCTTCAAAAAATTTTATGCGCGCCATTACTGATTTATGAACTATTTAGAATTGAAACGATTGATTGGACCCTGTGTGTGCGCGTTTGGATGTCATTGCAAGTGGCGTTAACGTTTCCTGAACGGAGACAGTATTATACAAATGCATTTATTCATGTATATCCATTTATATATAAGAGGGTTTGATACTTACACATACTAAATGTTGAGAGCGACGACGAATGAACGACAATGAAAATGTAAAGGGAGACTATGGATCTACGACGTGCACGCGTCATTCTTGTCGCTCGACAGTCAACTATTCACAATCGCTTGGTCATCAACCATTCGCGCCGGAGATATATATATACATATATATTTTATTTACACAGATATAATTCATGAAATTGTCTAAATTTAGCAGAGTACTCCCTAGAACGTTGGGTCAAAATGCTTGAATATCCACTTCAATTTCTTTGAGTACGTTCAATTCTGCATAATTGAGTCAATGGCGTAATGATGTTTGTGGAATAAAAAAAGATAATGAAAATTCTACAGTTAATTTTGCTGTATGTTTTAATATAAACGCTGAAAGTGTTTGCAATTTTTAGTGCGTGTAATTTCTCATGCATGGAGCATTACAATCTCTCACGATATATTTCTAAGTTTCATTCGAACTCTTGCATAGAGTTGAACATAAAACTTATTATGATTTACAGTGAATTGGAATTGAGTGTTGGGATTGTGCGATAAATAATTATATATGAACTTTTGACTGGAAGATACCTATTTTGATAATGCATTAGGACGGAATGGTACATGTATTAATAAACAAATGATAAGACAAACATTTTCACAATTAAAATTGATAGAAATTACAGATTTTAGGATGTTAAAACAATTTTGCGATAAACATTGTTGCTTCATGACATTTGTTATACACTGTGTAAAATATTTACATATTTTTAATTTTTGTTCAACAATTCAGAATCCATTATGAAAAAAATATACAACTTGGACAAAACATCTCAAAATAATTTTCCGGATAGTTTTTCATTTGACTTGAGTTATTTATAATGTGATGAAATGTTTCATTTTCACCCTTTATGTTATTCTGAGAATAATAATCAGGATATATATTTGTTTGGGCAATATAAGGGTCCTCATTCTAAATATGAATTTAACAATCTATATGTGCATTGTATACATATATGAATAGAAGGGCGCGAGGACACGTGGCGTGTACCGCCCTTGTTATGACAGACGCCATTTCCACACGTTATTTCTCTATGTCATGGAAATCAAGTTCACTCTAACCAAAAGATTTATCGTGATGACACGTGGATTGTTTATCCAAGCATATCATATACATACATATGTGAATATAGGACACAAAGTTTCGTGCTTTTCCCTCAGTTTCTTGGATATTAAAGGACATTTTATTATTACTGAACTTGTCATTATATAGTTACAGTGCATTGGACTGTAATCTAAACGCCATGCCAATATATTGAGATGTTCATGAACGCAAGTTCATTTTTGGCAGGAAATCATTGGTGCAAAAAATTTGCAATTGTCAAATTTTTGATTTGGATTTGATTTTTTGCATTAATGAAGAATTGAGTTCCCAACGATTTTATGTGAATTGTTTTTGGGAGAAATTTGAGATATTTCTGACCTCATAACATTGACAAAAGCATCCTCTATCACGTTTTGGCTTTTTATGTAAATGTCCCAATACTCGTGTTTATAATAAAAAATAGAATAAAAAAACATCATCAAATTGTTCAGATTTTTTCATCATTTACGAAAGAATATGAATTTCGAAGAAAATAATTTTCATAGCATACACGCACAAAGAATGAGGAGAGATAAAATATTCAAAAGTTTCCACATTGAAACCCTTCCCCAAAACTAAAAAAAGAAAAAATTATTTGATTGTGCTTTTGTTTTTTCTCTAACGTACGTTCAGTTTGTCTTTATCGAATTCGAACATAAATTCATAAATCTACATATTTACATACATGTATATATGTTAGTTATATCGAAAAAAAAGTGTAGAGGGTGCCCCTATAATAAGTATAACCGTTTGTAGTTCGTGCACGGTAATTATTATATTGTTTCGTCGAAGATGCGGGCAATGTGTGCATCGAATTGGTAATATTGTTTGTATTGAATACATTCAAAGGATATGGCCAATTGACTCTGTTATATTGAATACATATGAATTAATTATAGGCTTTGATATATATCAGCTGCATATATGTTTATATAAGAACCGAAAAAAAAAAAAAATAGATAAAAAAGTTTCGTTCAGAAATACTCAAAATCAATGCAGGAATGAGGCAGGATAAAAAATATGTGTCTGTATATTAGAATTTTAGAGACACATGTATATGAATGAAATATAAATAATTGCATATATTTGTGGTGTGCGGGCCGGAATTGGGCAGATGCATTCATATATTCATGGGTCAACGGTGGAGACCAAACGCGTCAGACCTTGACCACATCGCGCACCCAGTCACCGGCATGATATAGATCTTATAAATATAAAATTAGAAGCAATAATAAATAGACTATTGAGTTTGTTCGAGGACATACAATTTCCGGTAGAAGTTGCTGTATATTTATATATTATCTAAAGGGGAAATGGGAAAAAGAATGAAAGTGAAAAATATATTTTGATCGTCAGGAATTTTGAAACTAAATTCTGATGTTGGGATACGAGAAGAAAGTATAGACTGTACAGGGTATTATTTCATCCTGATTTCCATCTTTTGTTTGTATATTTTATTCTTTTGTGATTCAATTATTTTATGCATTTTATGAATGACACAATAATAACGATAATAATTATGAATAACACTCATAAATATAAGAAAAATTTGGAAATAATAAAAAGAAAAAAGGACAGAATGCACAAACCATTCGATATTTCAGCTATGAGTAATTTTTTTTTCGATAAGTTAATTTAAAATAGGGATGTTACAACAACACCAAAAATAACAAAATAAATTTTCAACTTCTATGCCACACTTTGGCTCTCATTTTTTCCGTTTTTTTCTAACCCTTATCTTCCATGATGTTTAGTTATTTAAATATTCATTTAATCATTGAATTCCATACAAAATATAATTCTAGTAAGTTTCATGAAAACAAAAATTTCTAATTAGAAAATGTGACAGAAACTTCCTCATCGATGCTTTCTTCACTCTCTTCACCACCCCGATACACCATCATTCATTCATTTTTCAATTCATTTAGTTTCCATGTAAAAAAAAATCGCTACATTAACAAAAAACAAACACCAACACGATTTACATTCTCATCCTCTTAATGTTCTCTATCTTATCACAAAATTTTAAACAAAAAAAAACCACCTCTCTATTTCCTTCTTCCTCCTCGCTCTTATCACCATCTATCCATTCATTCATTCATTTTCATTTGTTTATTTATTTATATATAGTATAGAAATGAAAATTATTTCGAGCGTTAAGACGATATCAAACGTCGACAATTAGCTTTGCTAATTCAATGTATATAATATAAATCACGCTGTTCTAACGAACACACCAACGCATTCACACATTAACATGTGTATTAAGTGAAGATAGTGAGAGTTCTGCGTTTAAACGAAGAGTAACGCTATTCGGAAGGGCCCAAGTAACTAAATAACATATACACAATATATATATATTGAAATAGAGACTCCTGTTTTATACAAACTATGGCATCAGAGTGGAAACAGATTGTCAGATGGAAATTATGTCCTGTAAAAATGTATTTATCCGCGTTAGATCTTAGGCATTGTTCTTCACAGTGAGTCCATATATATCTTTTTTATTTTATATACATAAACTGTATATATTTATAAAAACGAGTTGCAGTGAGACATAGAGAGAGAGAGAGAGAGAGAGAGAAATAGAGAATAGTTAAGTGAATGAGTTTATATACAGAGTGCGTCGACAGCGTGTAAATCCTGTATAACTGACCAAAGAGAGTCAGGTTGAAACCTGTATGAAACGTTTACACACTGTATTTGTACACGTAACTACCAGTTCATGGAGAGAATAAGGTGAAAGGATATCGTTTAAGTGACATGAGAAAGGGTGGGTGGGTGGTGGGCGGTATAAAACAGTCGTGGCTATGGGACAACAGTCGCCATCGAATATTCGAGGGTGTATGCAACGTAAAAGGGACTTCTGCGCTGAATATATATGTATGGATGTTTATATACATTCGAGAGGCCCGCGTGTGCTTGGTGCTTCCAAGACTCGCGCTGGTTTACAAGTATAATGAGTCTTGCGCGCCGCATAACATTACGTCGCTGTTTGCTCTGGATTTAGATTAACTGTTTACGCGAATGCGGTGAATGTATAGTGAAGCAATGGAAAAAAAAGAGAGAGAGGAGAGAAATAAAGGTTGAATTCAAAGTTGATGATATGCCACGATGGTCGAACATTCAGTAAAAAATTTTCATTTCATTTTTTTGTTTATTTTAATGCGTCGTAGGAATATTGGGAAATGATGATTTGTTACATTTATCAAACTTCTTTTTACAAACAAGAAGAAATCATGAGATTTTATTCATTGATACAGTTTAGATTGGAGTATTGGTTTTTTTTTCTTGTTGACATCAATTATTCATTTTTTCAGTTTATCTAGACACTTCATCATATCGTTTTATGTGATGGAATTTCAATATTGGTGGGCGAAGTTGCGGACATTTCTTGGGATCGTTTCACTGGGCTGCACAACTTTCAACGATTTTCAAATTCTGTATAGTATGTAAAATTTTCTTTTGTCTCGTGTACATCAACAATTTCTTCATTGAATAATCCAACATTCGAATATAAATCAAATTAAAAATTATAGAAATACTCAAAATCGTGCGTACTTCTACTTATCATTCTTGGCGATTTATTTTTAATACATACACCGAGACATGCCGTAATAATTTCGTCAACTTCCTTCAATTCTATTTTTCATACATTCAGTAGATGGTTGCAAAAAAGTTTTTTTAGAAGAATATTTGCATGCATAAATAAATGAATACATTCCACGTGTATATGTAAAATACATTGAAACAAACATATCAGTCATGTAAAGAGCAATTGAAAAGATTGATGTACATAAAACTTGTGAATTCATGTACAAATATTAACTGGTTCTATTTCACGAACATAACGTCCATTGATATTCGCCCCAACTTTATCCTACATATAAACACACAAACGAAAACGATTCATCGATCGTTTCGATTCCGTTGCAATTTCCACGCTTGAGCCTCTATCGACGGCTAAATGACAAAGAGAAGAGATAAAAAGGGTGTGGTAATATATCTATATATACACATGTAACAGTGTGAGAGGATATGTCGGTGTATATCTTCTCAATACTATACCACTATGAACTCTTTTTTTTTTCTTGCGAGTTCAATTGCACACGCGTTTGCCATTCCGATCGCCATCGCATTGGTGCGTTCGTGAAAGGCATCTTTTCTGAAGCTCGTTTCAACTGAGCGATAGGAAAAAATGGTCGATAAATTACAGGATGAATGAAAGGGTCAAACGAGGTAGTAAAAAAAAATGAAATTATGTAGAAATTTGAGAAATACTTTCTGCAGATTCTACTACATTTCGTACAATTAATAATTATTTGCAAGTACATTTTTTTTTTTTTTTGTACCTGATCCTGGAGTAGTAAAACGCTTAACATACAAAATTTATTATTGGCATGACACTGCGGAGGCAGGGATAAATTTTGACAACGACGAACTCGAATGAATTCAAGTTTATTTTTGAGTTTTTTTTTACATTATAAGATTTTGAGTAATCGATTTTGAATTGTTGTGGATAGGTGGATTGACATTTGCTCACAGTCTTATTGAATTTAACGTTTTCCCTATACTAGTCAGTCTGACCTGATAAGCAATGGCTATTGTCACTGAGGAACGAAATGAGTAGGATAAAGCGGGGCTAGTCGAGCTATTTTATACGACCGTTCATAACTCCTGAAATGTTATTGTGATATTCTCTCAACTGTATACAATTCATGGTAATTATCGTGGTCAAATTTTGCCACGTTATCTTATCTAGTGGTAATACCAACGTAGTAGGGAAGGGATGTCTTATAAAATCGCTTTTTTACTACTCATATAAAAATCTTTACATTCTACGTCCTGATTCAGTTAGCAACAAAACATCAATCATAAACAGTTATATGATTCATGAGTTGAATAAATTTTTAAAGTAAAATGATTGCAGTGAGATTAATTTTGGCAATATCTTTAGTGGTAGTGCCTGTATGCCAGTCGCGAGATTTCAATTTTTTTTGGAACATCTGGACAGAACAGTGTCATAAATATGCAATCGATTTTGAGGAAGTCAGTGTGAATTTCAATATTATTCAAAATACCAATGACAACTTTTATGGCAACCGGATTGGATCCATCAATGACGGTAATGGACAACAGAATTTCATTATAAATTTATATTGCAGACTGCCAATATTCATCTTATAAATTTTCGCATATGTTTATAGTAAATACACCGAAAATAAAAGATGCTACAACAATAGATGATTATTGGGACAAGTACTCAGAGAATATTCATCAAATTCTGCAGGGAGACTTGGCAAATACATCTGAATTGCTCATTATGTACACTGATTGGTCACCTTCTTGGGATGACAATATCAATGATTACAAGAACATTTTCATCAACATGATAGATCTAAATCTGAATTCGAACATTCGGAAACAATTGGCGAAAATACAATTCGAAAAAGGTGTCCGAAAATGTTTTCAGAAAATTTCGCGATTCATAAATGAACTTTCATTTACACCACATTGGGGATATTCCAATGGCAAACCGTATTCCAAGGATATAAACGACAGGTAATATGTTGTGATATAGAAAAATTTTGAGAACTGTTTTGAGAACCTATTTGGATATTCGAAGTAGAATCGAAGATAATTTTTTAACTTTCCTCATATCACATTTTATGTGGCGATAAATTTTTTACGTGTAAATATTTCTCCAACGCTGCCAAATTTTTAATATAAAAACGTGGTGAAGGAATTCATGGTACGACTTTAGTCATGCGGTGATGAGATCATCACGAGTTAAAGATTTGGTTATCACGAAAATTAGGTGGCATGACTTATACATTTTGGTTTGTCAGAATAATGATTGTATAGGGACGGAAAGGCCATTTATCTTTCCGTAACACAACCAACAACGGCTTAAATCGAAAAGACAATGATTTAAAATGAATATTACTTAACACTGAAAAGAAATTTCGTTGAATATATACGAAGTTCATTCATACCTGATAATATTTGAATTGGAATAATCAAGAGTAAAGTTCTACGTAAATATTTTCTGTTTCAAAATAGTGATGATTTAAAATTTATGAATTCATATATTCAGAACTCCATGGTTGTGGAAATTTGGTGACGTTATCACAAGAGGTTTCCTTACGACGGACATAGAATCAAAAAAAATGAAAATTACAGATTTATTGAATGAAATGAAAAGAGTCGCTGCACGATATCACAATAAAGCGATGGTCATACCTAATTGGAATCCAATAATGGCTGGAAAATATCCCAACAAGGTGAGAGAAAATACTTCAATCATCGAACTAGAATATACAATTTAACTCATTGTGATTGAATTAGTCGTTAACATTTTTTATGAATGTAGACATTTACCGACGAATTGTTGAAAGAATTGATTGATCATGGAGCAGACGGGATCATTTTCGGGTCAGGAATTGGTAACATTAATTCAAAGGTGAAATGCAATAATCATCATAAGTATCTTATGGAAGTCCTTGGACCAGCAGTGAATTCTGCACGGATTTATGCTCACAGTCTTCCAAATGGTTCCACAATTCCAACAACTGTTATGACTTCTTCTACTTCTACCACTAACGCTCCAACTACTACAAATACTCCAACTATAACAACCACATCAACTACCACTACTGCCCTACCTTTAATTACTCCACCAACAACTGCTGCTCCATCAGCTTCATCTAGCATGTTACCCAATTTTTTATTTTTTCTTCCTTTATCTGTTTCGGTTATCATTTATACGATCGGTAAAGGATAATCCAAATAGATTAATTACATTTCAGTTCATTAAATAGAATTAATTTATTAGAAAACCAAAAATCTATCGCTGTCTATCGGAAATACATCGAACTTCAATGCAAACATTAATTCTCACCATGAAAAATATTTGAATTCATGAAATGTCAAATTGATACTACACCACTGTGAAATGTTTATGTATCGCAAATACATCCGATGTCATAATTATTCTTTCGTGTCATTTAGTAAATAAAAAAAGCCCTCCCTTACACTTCCACAGTTAATGTTATGACAAACGAGAATTGTAAATTCATCTGTAGAAATTATAATAATGGTTACAAAATTAATATGTATACATATATATATATGTCCATTTATTTATTTATTTATTTACTTATTCATGATTTGTCAGTCATCGGACATACCAGACCACTTTTCGTACCTGCGCGCGATTCATGCCCAGTCGCACAGCAGGCATTGCCAATATAAGAAGCTTAGATGTATAAGTAGCTACATATCATGATACGTAATATATAAATCATTCTGATACGTTGCAAAAAAATATTCATCGACCCATTATTGATGGTCAATAGTAACATTATGCACGTGTCACTATAGAAACAACCGATCATAAAAGAGAAAAAGAAAGATTGATCGATTGAGGGCAGTATTATATGTATCGAAAGAAAAACATAACTTGGCAAGTTCATGCATTGCCTTTTTCCTCCATCGATCCATATTATATACCACTCTCATACAACCATGTTTATGAATGTGTATGTGTACCCCGGAACTCATTCGATCACGATCACGATCGAGTGCGATAACTTCATGGTAAAATATCCCTGAGCACTTTTTAGAAGTCAATCATTCCATTTCTCTGTGTATAGATGGGTATCGAGAAAAATTATCGTATGGAATTCTCATCTCTAGTTTGAGATTGGAAAAATTATAATAAATTATCAAATAAGAAAAACTTATGTTATTTATTGTATTGTTATTGATTTAGCATAATTTTGATAGTAAAAATTGATAAAATGAATCATCGAATTTACTTTTGGAATTTCATATGAAGTAAAAGAAGTTTTAATTCAATTAACGAATTCAAGATGGAGTGAAAGTCCGAAGATAATTTTTATGAAATCTGAAATACTTTTGATTCAAATAGAAAAATGTTCTGGTTGATACGATAATTTTCACGCTTATAATTTTCACACACAAACTTTTAAATATGCATTAATACACCTCTCGTTAAATGTAATGCATGAATACGAAGTGTTGACCTTCTTTTCATTTATCATTTTCTTCATAGTGAAGATCATCCGAAAAATTTGCTTTTTTAATTTATTCTTCATTCTTCTTCATCAATTTTAATAAACTTATAATGTAACTCTTGTTCTTATACTAAGAAAAAAATGAAAACAAAAAATTTATCCTCAAATATTCCAGTATTTTTCATTCTTTCATCAATTTCTGCATGGGGAAGAATATCAATTAAAATTAAAAAAGTTACGATAAATTTATCAGTGTTCATATCACATACAATATTGAAGTTCTGTTTTATCATCTTATTGTCCATTTATCTTTTTCTTTCAACTAAGAATAAATACACAACGTATATACATTTATGTATACCGGACACATCCAAAGTACGTCTAACGTGCGTGTCGTCCGTTGAATAACGGTAATGGACAACGCATGTAACTCAGAGCCCCAATTGGACGTCGCTAATTGCTCGTAAAGTACTTTTCTTCATCGCTTCTATACTACTGTTATTCCATATAATACTTAATACTAATACGAGATTCTATAACTGTGTTGTTTATTACAATACCACCTACTCTATAGTGATTATCAATGGTCAAATCAATACGCATCGCAGATGTCATTGCGTCAAATGCCATCATCAATATTCCCATTACATATATGAACATCGAATACCCATATTGCCACCAATTAATTCATTTAATTGACATATATACGAAAAGAATGAGGAGAAACGAGCAAGGGAAATAAAACAAAAAAAAAATATACCAATATAAGTTGAGTGAAATATATTGGACGGAATACAGAAAATATTGAAACCATGAAAGAAATTATTTTCAATTGAATCAACAGATCTTTTATTTCTATCGTTCTATTGATATTAATTTGTTCATTTTCAGTGAAATGCTCTTCATCATTTTCCGAATAATTATTTAAGTAAGAGTCAATATAATCTTCATCGATACACCATTTATTAGTTCCAGATGAATTTAATATTAGTGAACTAACATAAAAACTCCTATCGATCTTTCTATACTGTTATAAAAAGTCAAATTTCACAAAAAATGTCCCATCTGTATTTAATACATTCATCCACACAAATTACACTGAAAAAAAAAGTATTTTCTCACCCAGAATACAAAATATTTCTATCCAAGTTTTATTATATTCAATATACGTTTCTTAAAATGAAAAAGCTGATATTTTTCGCCTGAGAATACCTAAATTACCATAGCAACCGCAGCGGTGGTGACACCAATTCTCTGATTTCCCTCTAATTTCACAGTCCTGACGTGTTTGTTTACGTCGTTGAAAAGTTTTGCTGATTTATAATTTATTGAACAATTACACAGCTATGTTACAATTACTATTATTATATGTATGGATTCTAGGGTACGAGAAAAGTTGCTCGAATGGGATTAACCATGTCTGCATGTGTGTCAATTGAGTGAGGTTAAGTCGGCCATATTTCTATTTTAGTATTCTGCTGAGGAAGAAATCGTGTTTTCCAAAAACTTTGGTATTTGCAAAGCAGGAATATCAGTTGCTTTACTACAAGGAAATATTCCCGGGAGGGAAAAAAACTTTTTTTTCAGTGTACTCTATTCGAATGAATTGTAAAATTATAAATATGAAGTTCAAGCGATTACAATTTATAAATTCATGTAACAATAAATCGAAGGTAATAAAACGAACAAAAAGGAAAGCGTAGCCATAGATTTAAATACACAGAGGAAAGGGTATATGTAGTGTTAATGAAGCGTGGCTCCAAGTGTACAACACAATGATCGTGGTATAGCACCTTGCACTGAGAGTGAAAGAGTATGTATAGGGTGCGAGTTGCGCACACGTGCTCTTTCCACCTTCTGCACCCTTAACCCACCCACAGTGATTCTGTGGGTTATTTTACTGAAAGGGTGGACTGTAAATGGGGGTTAGTACCTACATACAGTACTTTTATCCTCCTCTACCAATTCTGTGTCCATGTTTTTTTTTATCCATCAATTTCTCTTTTCGTACAAACACGTTCGAACCTGTTTGCTAGAGAATGCTAAAGAGAACATGCAGAAGCGACGATTGGCAGAAATTTTACTCAAGTTCCCGCTCCCTGTCCGTCATTTGCTATATGTATAAATTTAAGTATGTCTGTATGTGTGTGTGTGTGTGTGTACATATATTTTTTTCCGCCCTTTCTGCGCCTTGCACGTGGACATTCTCAGCTTACCGAGACAAATCTGCGATTCTGCGTGCATAAACTATATTGATCGGCTTTAAATTTATTAAAAGACATTTGTCATGTCATGAAAGTGTGACGAGATTAAAATATTTATTTATATTGATGGAATTAATTTTTTACAATAGTTGTTTGTTTGGGGTGGATATGAGTGTTGCAAGTTTTTACAGGGACTTCGTTTCGGTTTTTCGATTCTCGACCAAGGTAATAGTTCAAAGTGAACACTGTGGTATTGCAATTTGGTTTATCACAGAGGCGATACCGAGAAAGTTTTGATTCGGAAGATAATTATGTACTTTAGAGAATGCACTAATTCAATCAAAAATCGGGAATTCATAGAGGCATCTACAATTCACTGAGAAACTTACTGGACTCCAAATTATTTGCCATCATTTCTTTCACAAAAATTCTTTAATGCATAACAATCAACTATTAATATTCTGTTTACTCGCATCCATTAGTGTGAACACAGAATACAATTTTTCTATTCGAAGTATCAGCATCCCGTCGACAGTTAAAATTTCAACAGAATTATCATCACACACTGAGACTTTTTCATTTTTAAACTTAAATTCATTTCTACAACGTTACCTCACCGCGATGAAATTTATAAGAATTTATACAAATAAATGTCATATCTAAAAAAGCAAACTGATTCTCCAGTTTCTTTTCCAAATATTTTTCTTTTCCGATATATAACTCACTCAATATCCAGAATATAATAAGGAAAAAAATCTCATTCCATGTCTGTTTGAAATCAAATAAAATAAACATATTAAACACATATTTATACGCGAATTTACATAAATGAAAGCGTCTTGAAAAGTTCTCCCCCTTAACATCATAAAAAGCCATATGTACAGCATATCGTCCCCTACTGTATCAGCCCACCCTAATATTGATATTGGTATATATCTATATATATATATATGTATGGATAGGAGGCGCAAAATTCTTACCGTGGGCCCCAAGGGAAACTCGTCGACGCGTTTATATTCGCACTTTGGACCCTGATGTATTCATATATAAATATGTATATGGCACCCATTGCCCACAGCACTCGATTGCGGTAGTGAGAGTGTGAGTAAATATGTGTAAAATGTATATCTGACAGTGTACTGTATACATACATGAGCTCATCTCAATTTCTGCCCGCTTATCAAAATAACGCTTACAACTTCATAAATATTTGCGTGTGCGACGAATAACGGGCGCATTTTCGTATTACAAAAGGCGCGTGGGCAAAATCCCTTTTCGTTCCCGTCACTGTTTCACTTTCTCTTTCTTTCTCACGACACCCTTTTTTTCTGTCTGCTACTTCTCTTTTTTTTTCGAATTTTATTGCCGAGGACACATTGTGACAACCGTGAAATCACGTATGGAAGTTACTAATCACCGAATTCAATTGTTCGATGTCTACGTCTTTTATATGTTTGTGGTTTTACATTGAGAAATTGAATTTTTTTTGTTTACGATTTAAGTGTTGTGTTAATCTTTTTCGTTTCGACTTGATGATATTGTGTGGGTCATAATGATGAATTAATGAATGGATCTATATTGATGTGCATATTTTAAATTATTTAGATATTATTTTGTGAAATTTTTTGAGATTTCATTTCGGCCTAAAAAACTGTGAAGAGGGTGGAAAAATAATCTATTTTCTCTATGTAATAATTGTTGATAGTTAAAGGAAAATGATGTTTCTTGGATAGATACGGAATATTGTAGCGAGACGATTTGATCAATATTTGTTCAACGGGATGAATTATATTACCTGTTGCACTTCTCATCAATCTAATCAACCTGTATCAAACTAATGAATTTCATACTTTCTCCATTTGAATAGTTCCAAAATTTTCAAATTACTTTAAATTAATCCTCACTCATCTAATATCAAAACAATATTACAAACTATTGAATAATATCCATTCGATTCAACGAAATTACCATTAAATAACTGATGTAGTAACTGCTTCAATAAAAATTTTCAAAACAATTTATATCAGAAAAATTTGCAACCAAAAATTAGATCAACATCCAATGAATAATATTTCAATATTTTCATGAAATCGATTTTTTATACCAGAGCAACTATTGTCGCAATACATATTAAAAATGACTCAATTAACAATCCAACAAATTCCTCCGTATTTTATATATAGAAATAAAATAGACGCCAGGAGGAAAACTAGCGGGGGCGCGCGCGTGTTCGAGACTGTATAAACATTTCAAATTAGTATTCAGATGCGCAGCTGTTGACTGCTCGGTGGCCGCTTGCTTTCGTGGGCTTCCGAGGCTTCGTTTAATTGTCAGGCAGATGCCCTCCTCTCCCACACCCTCACTGTCAACGTTTCACCTTCCACGCGCCCTCACATATATCTATGTATAAATCCACACTATGATATATTTGTTCGTATGTATAAATGAATGTAGATGTATGTTTATATACTTTTGACGCGCTCGTTCGCATATTATCAGTTCATCCATCCTCTATATCACATCTATATCTATATACATATATCTATATGTATATTACGATATGTACGACCTCGCCCTCAACCATTTACTTCAACACTTCGGCAATTCTCATATATGCAGACCAATATAAATATATGTGTATACTTTCATGTATGGTTTCATGTGAAATGTATATGATACATTTTGCAGGTTATATACAATATCAAATGTCCACACACTGTGAGAAAAATGATATTGTCAATCGTTAAATAGGAGGACGCAATTGTGAACTTGTCAGTTGAACAAATTCAAACTCAATACGTGAATCTTTGATGAATGTTGTTCATTTTGATGAAACTGTGTGATTTTTCTTCTGGATATTTCTTGTGTCTTCAGCTTTCATATTTTTGAATAAATTGCGAATATTATTTTTGTGGTGTAACGTCAATTTTGATTAGGTATGGGGGACTATTTTTTAGTGGGTAATGAGTGATACTCAAGAGATTATGGATTGAAGGAGATTGAACGCAAACAGAATTATTTATTTCAAGTGATTGTAATGTAATAATTTTGATTATGTGAATTGTGTCTTTTTAATTTTGTGTGGTGGATTGTGGTTGTTATAAATGCGCATTTTCAGTATCAATATTTATGATAATTGATGAATTATACAGCATTTTGTATGTTTGTGTTACTGTCATAGTGTACACAGAGAAAGAACTTTGAGAATTTTCGTGAATGAAATCTAAAGACATTTATTATTCTGTCACATAATTTGACTGCAGTGGACTATTCCGAAGAAATTCGTAAGAATTCTTGCAATGTTTCTCATGCTCTCTTATAACAATTGAAGTCACTATTAATAGTATAATCACAATGTTTCCCAATTTATCTTACTCTTTTGAAGAAAAAATTCACACATATCTTATGCAATCACTTTTCAATAAGCATGAAAACTTGTCGGGAACATTTGTGAATTATCATACTGAATCAACAAGAATAATAACAAAAGAGCCAATAAATTGTTTTTTTGTTTTTTTGATTTGTAACTAGTACTCCATTACTCAATGAAGAAATAATTGATTATTTTAATTGAAAATCTGCTCGTTTGAATTATGTACTTGGTAAACGATTCTATACGAATCATCATCAAATGAAAAAACATTTCAAATGACATAAAGAAACCAAAATATAAATGAAATTCTGCTCATTCTCATTTAATGGAACAATGTCTTAGTTGCAATGAAGAATTTAATCCACTTCTATATACAATGAAAAATTTGGAAAAAAAAGAAAAATTCATACCGAATAATTCCAGTTAATTTGATCAGTAATTTAATTAAATGTCAATCCAATCTTATTATTTTTCATCGATTTTTTACCTTGAAATGAAACTTGTATCCAAACTTCGGCACATTTAGAGTAACAGGAGGTAAAAAATGAATCACACATAAATATACTATACTATACTAAGAATATTCACCAAATCTTCCCATACATTCTTCCCTTCTTTTTCTCTTTTCTTAATAGAATAATAATTATTAAAGTTAAGGCCAATTTTCACGGCGATGTAGTAGACTTTAGGGCTATTAAATTCAAATATATATGTTTTTGTGTATATATTTATTTTGACGAGAACATTATATACTCATACATGTACACACATATACGAGTATGGATGACAGTAAAAGCATCCGCGCGCCCCGACAGGTCACTATTAGAATATTAAATTGTCGGTTATGTGAAAAAGATAAAAAAGGTGAAAATAAAAAAGTTACAGACAATTCTCGTTGGACTTCGATGTTCACGAGCGATAGTTGGTAATCAGCCGATCAGCCAACCCTTTCATAACCCAGTGGTTAAATCAATGTGATATACATATATAACTCTTCATACATAAATGCTACACACTCGATCAGTATTATTTCCTGTGGAAGCAGACCGTACGTTATTTTTTTTAATGATATAATAAAGATAAATAAATTTTTTTTTCATTTTCATTATTCTTCATAGAATTTTTTTATAGATATTGAAAATGGAAATTTGGATGGAGCGAAGTTTTTCGATTAATCATTAATTTTGAACCTGAAGAATTGAAGAGCTCTTGATGAAAATAATTATTGTATATAAAACTGTTAAAAATTGTAAGTCGTGCAGCAGAATGGACATGAAATTGGTTTAGACGATGATGTCTATTGGATATTACAACAAATAAATAATAAAACGTTCTATAAAGATTACGAAATATTGCGATATTTAAATTCTTTTGTTTGTATTATTACGAATTATTAAACGATAAATGAAAAGAAAGGTATTCAAGTTGCTGGACGAAGCCGAAAAAAATCATAATCAATATCGAAGTATACATATTTTGTACTAAAAACATGTTAAAAAAATTGGACTCGTCGAATTAGTATTCATCATGCTTTTGAGTATAACTCTAAGTAATAGCCAATTCTCAATCCGGGAAGATTATGAAGGTTATGTTTATGAAGTATTTCCTGTATTTTAACATGATACGGTTTATCTTCTCGTTTAGTCAATTTTTTTCTCATTGACTGTTGGAGAGAAGCGCAACGATTTCTCAAAAAATGAAATGAGATACAGCCCTTTTTTTTCGTTAGTTTCATAGATATTATTGATGAAATTAAACAAAAGAAATTGAAGGTTGAATAAATTCTATTCAATATCCATCAATATATTATCAAATAAAATTAATGATTTACTAACTACCTGTTGAATTTAATTCAAAATTTCGTTCGCTTCACCCATTTTGTCTGCTTTTACTAACATCTGAATATATTCACTCCAACAGACTCTTCGGACCCAAGGCACGACCAGATCTACTATTTTCATTACCCCTGTCGATTTTACATTTGTCGCGATTGTCGTAAGAGGAAGAGGTTCCAATGTAATTTGAAACATAAATATTTTTTCATACACACAAAATATAGCAATAGCATATTCACAAATGTAAATGTCCATTTATTGTTTTGCTCATTTCCATCTCTCTTTTTCATAGCATCTAAAATCAGATATCCCAGACACGAAAACGACCGATGATATTCAACAGACATTCTGGCTCTGGTTATATTAAAAGCCTCCCCGGACGCACGCAGACTATGATGGGGAAAAGAGAGGAAATATAAAAAAAAATGAAAAATATGAAAGAAGAAGCGAAAAAGACATCTGAGTTTATATGCAAGAGTATGTGAGAAAAAGAGAGATATGAAAGAGAAAAAAATATAATGTGAAATGAACAAGGGACCCTATATACATACATATATATTAATTCGACGAGAAGGTATGGCTGTTATGACTGGTCGTAAATCGCAGGCGTATATATACGTAACTCAAAATAAACGTGGGTTATTAACTCGAATAAACACAATTGTCAAAACAAATCACGTACGTATCTGCGGCCACATTGTTGAAGGTGAATCAAGAAAAAATAACAGACTCGTATTATGCAGACAATTGAACATTTATGTTTGTATGTATAGAATAAAGAATTTTTTACCGTTAAATCGAGAGGTCAGTATTTTGCTTTTTACATTATTATATACTGTAGATAAAAATTAATAATGTTAATTCTGGTTCTGTAATTTTGGGGGTTTTATGTTCCGGTGAATTGTTAATTTTTTTATTGGTTCGATGTTGTGTCAAAAAATAGATGCAATTAGATGTGAGGTTTTCATACTCTCATTTTCTCGAAATGTGATTTTTAGCATTAATTTTATTAGCATTCTAAATAAATTAAGAACTGATTAAAACCCTTAATTTACATACAAATGTTCAGTGAATTTTCAATGTCTCACAAGCATTTCCATCACAAAATGAAAACTCCCACCAATACTCAAAAAAATACAACTCCCACCACATTTACCTGTATAATTAGCCATTAACCAGCCACTTAAATCATTCATACACCCAACGCATATATATTCAAATCATCTTCACCATCATCATCCACAATACAAAGCCCCACTAACAAAGATGCAAAAACATTTCTGATGTTAATTACATATATGCTTGCGCACACCTAACCTTAACTCAAGTTAAAGTTTGATTGTAAAGCGCATATATAAAACAACTTGGATAAAGATCACCGGAAGATCGTAGATCAAACACTACATAAATACATCCAAACGCAACGCGCAGTTTATACCCTCAAGGGGTTGCTGCTGCCTTCTTTACTCTGTGGCAGCCGCAACTTCAACATTGGCTCAACGTTGGTGCTGCGCCATCATCGCACATCCACCCGCACACTCCCACACACTCATACACACAAACAACTCTATAGAGCGTACACGAAACCCTGTTTGCCTCTTATTATACATTCACGTGTGCTGTTATATAGATAAGCGTCGAAACGCCCGCGAGCGTGATATAGTCTCTCGCGCTCTCATGAGGTTTTTACACGAGGTAAAAGGGGTAGATATGTCTACGTTATAAATGTCAGTATTATGCGGAGTAAAGGGGCATCTTAAAGTCTTACATACGCATTTATACATGCATTTATTTGTATGCAGATTATAAATATACATATAGACAGTCACCATCAACCAATGAAACAGTTGAGTAAGGTGCAGTGCTTTCACCTTTTGCAACACAGTTAAAACTCTGTATCAGCTATGGCAAAACCAAAGCACATCAATGATAAATATCACATTGGTACATGTTTGTTATATATATATTGTGGTAATTATGCTAGTGTGTGGGCGCGCGCGTGTGTGTGTGTGTGTGTGTGTGTGTGTGTGTGTGTGTGTGTGTGTGTGTGTGTGTGTGTGTGTGTGTGTGTGTATGTTGCGTTTTATAGGCTGAGTCAGGACCGCAAAACGTCAAGTGTGACGTTGAGACACAGGAGGTGAAAGAAACGGAGATGATTTTATCGTGTTTTTATGGCCACCTGCAGTGTCGCTTCCGGTTGATAGTTCAACCATTACATATTTGATAAATATTTCGATTTATATAGTGGATTGTACTTGTGTGGTGGGTTCGTAGATGTGAATGGATATAGCATATGTGTGAGGTTGTGTTGGTAGTTTAGGTGGTATCATGTAATTATATTCTTATTACGAAAGCGCGCGTCCATCGCGGAAACAACACGACTGTGTGTTTGTGAGTTTAATTTTGATTAATTGTTCCATGAGGAGATGCATAATGCAATTATCATTATACGGATGATGCAATTTGTTGGTGTGAGGTGCGGTGGATTATTTAATTGGTTTCCTTTTTTTGTTTTGAAAAAGTGGAAAATTTTCTTTTGGCATTTTTTGTTTTATGTTGTCGCAATTTTTTTAGGGGCTCAATAATTATTTCTGGTATTGATTGATCTTGCCTTTAGATTAAGATACTCTATCTAATTTTGAATTTTTAGTACTCCTGTTTGAATGATAATTCACAGTAATGATATTATGGATCTGATAATCATAATAATAATAAGTGAGTGAAATATAATAATGATGACAAATTTTTTCTTTGATCATAAATTTTTTGTTTGATGAGTTCATCATGGAAAGACAAATTTCACTAGTTAAACTATTCAACTGCATTTTTTTTTTATCGCAATACTCTAAATTTCTACCGTGAACTAACAAGAATGAAAAAAACAAAACTCGCTAGTCTGCATCATCTTTTAAATATAACCATCGTAGTAAATTTTAAACGCTCGAGTACATCAAACAGAAAATTTAACTAACATTAAACTGTCACTCTAATAAACCTCTCGTTTCAATAAATAAACAAAAGAATATGAATTAAAAGCAAATTGATAAAATAATAATAATCATAACAGGATACGAAGATCCACCGCAACCATCATAATATTCATGGAATATCCGGGATCTTTCAGAGTGACATCGATATCATCATGTTTTTCATATAACATATCATAATACATAAATAAAAAAACGATACACACGGCATTAATGATGTGTACGTATATGGTTTTGTTATTGGTCAAAGTGTGGACATTGGATATATAAGCAGAGGGTAACGCACACAGGAAGTGGGCTATTCCACTTGGCCCATCCGTCTCATATATATGATTATATGCACACGTTTGCCTATACTTGTATATTGAAGTTTTGAATGCGCGTTGTGACATGTTAATACACGTGGGAACCGAAGTATTACTTTAGGGTTATAACTCGTTAACTTTCAAGAATGTCTTGAGAGTGAAAATTCATCGCACGTTTGCTTTACTCGGAAATTGATGCGGGTGTCTGGTGCATCGCACCATCCAATCCTTAATAAGCGACAGCTTCCCAGAACGCGATGAAAAATATGTTTTTGCAGACACGCGCGATACGTGTCGCGATTATATTATATCCCTTTCTATACATATATGTCGCTGGGTGTTTGTGATGCGCGTTTATATATATCCACATATGTCTCTATACCTCAAATGATTCTCAATATATAAATAGATATTATGTGCTGTGTATGTACAGGGTGAACATGAGAATTGATTGTGGTTTCGAGGATCAAGCTGGATGCAATGGTAAAGCCAAGATTTATCTATTGTTTGTTCTTTTGTTTACATGGAAATATAAATACAGAATTAATTGGTGGATGTTTTATGTTGTTTGATTGCAGATTTGAAATACGGAAAATTATGTTTTGAATTGTTCTATGAATTGAGAATTCATGAATTGATTGAAGTTCGTATTCTGTCGTTTATTGGACTATGAAGACATCTCTTGGAAATTAAGTCGACGATTTGGATATTTGAATTATTAGAGCAGTTGGAAATTATGTTTGTATGTAGTCAAACAAAATAAGGAAATATAATTGACAATCACCATTGTTTTTGCAATTCCCATATAGTTGTAATCACTTCCAAAAATACCGATGATGTCATTAAACTGTTGATAAATACAATTATTCGTCTGATAATTACTATTTACGTACCATAAGTACTATCATGAGTGAATGCGTTTCTATTTTGATTATGCTCATCAATCCAACCATCAGCATTCATAGTCGTGATTTCATCACACATTCTATACCCTATTCATTTTTACATTATTTATTTTTTCTTTTTTCTTCCGTATAAAATACTAACAACTGGTTAATTCCGATAAACGATGAAATTACGCAGTCCAAGTACGGTCGTGACTGTGATGCGCACGATGGTTGTGGATTTATCAAATAGATTCGCCAAGGCGTAGCAGCTTCATAAATGGCTGGCACGCCTCGTCCGCTCCAGTGTGTCGCTCGGCCAATCGACCCAACGGAAACCGGCAATTTGTTCTCTTTCACAAAATGCTGACTTCATGTCTGCTACCTCTCCACCGTGTCATAATATCGTATCAATGTCATTCGTTTAAAACGCTCCTAACATTATAAAAGTCATTAGACGATCAGTGTATCGTTGTATAACAAAAAAATATATATATCAAACTTCCGGTTGAATAAAATCGAATACCAATGTGTTGAACTACACACATTTCCTGGTTATTATTAATTGACGAGGTAGAATGAAGAAAAAAAAATATAGAGGAATGTGAATGACTGTTATAATGCACCTGGCGCCTGTGGCTATAAAAGTAATGTTTGAGGATAAAATTAAAATATAAACATATGTACAAATGAATCGCCACCCACGATAAAATTGCCAATGCTTACGCATGCTCATCCTTATTCATATTCTTGCACCTGACTATATTTGACCTCTCTCATTCATTTAACACCTAAACCCCCGCTAGCGATGTAACTGATATCATATACATATATTTCATCTCCACCTGCGCGCGTGCACAGAGGAACGTCCATAAGTACACCAGCCTTGTAAATATTTTTGTTTCTTATTCCATTATCATTATAAATATATTTGAATTCCTACATTTTCATATTTGAGACAAATAAAGAAAAGTTGGATTATGAAAGGACAAATCAATAGTGCAATTAGTTGTCATCAATAATTGCATTTATCATGTTTGCATGATATTGATGCCTTCAGTTCATGAGGTCTACAGGATATTATTCATCCTGTAGATAGAAATTATAATTGTTTTATTGCATGCAGAAATTATATTATTATTTTTGTTCAGTTAAGGAGTTATGACTGAAAGAAGAACAAAACACATTTACTGTTGAGAATTAAAAACAGGGCAATCCCATCAAGATTTAGTCGCAACTATGCATGAGATGAGAATAAGTTTGAATAATTTGCAAATAAAAACTAAAATTTAGAGATTCCATTCGAAACACCAGACCAAAAACATTTGTTGGTGTTTCTGATCTTCAAATTTGTAGACACTCAAGTCATTTTTTAAACACACAAATATTTATAATATGTTCTGTAGTATTGAAAATTTTGAATAGCATAATATTACAAGTTGCAATACTCGATTTCACTGTAAGGACAGAAACTTTATCCATCAAATTATCAATCAAACGCTCACAATTGCGTCCAATTTCACAGTAAATTATTAGAAACCCACTTTCTCGACAAACCAAAATTTTGAACTAAAATTCATTCACAACCAATTTGTATGGAATCGAGTCTGAAAATTCGTTCTTCATTCAAAATCTGCTATTTATATCAAATCGAGTGTGTTTTATACCACAATTATTATCTATTCGATGTGACCACATGAAAAATTCATATAAAAGCGTTTTGCAAAAAACAAAGTCATCAGTACACTCATGAAGAATCGCAAAAAAAAAAACATTTCCGTGTGTAGTTATTATCATCAACCAGTGGATATAACATGGCAGGCAAATACATTAGTAAATATCTACTTTGAATAAAACCACTTACAGGTGCAGAAACCACTGAATGTACAATTCATCATGCCAACATCCTCTTTGAAGAAATTATATATCTGCTCGACATTGTAAGCTGACGTAACACATTCGCGTTACGGCAATATAATACATCTTGTCATAAAAAATACTTAAATGTTAATGTGTAGATGAATATATATGGGAAACATATATAGGAAGCCGCGTATTATCGGGGTCGAAACGGGGGACATGAGCAACGCCCTGTCAATGACTTCAACATGGTTTCTGCATTAGATCGACGTGTTCTTCGTTACAAACAATAACATTTGAGAACCCAGGAAATGTCGCTTCCTCTCTTGGTGTATTTTCTAACCATTGAAATCCGGACGGGCTATGATGACTTATTGAAATAGTAGCTGCGATGTTGTACAGGTGCACAGCCAGTAGACGAATGAAGTCAAGTATGAATTCCATTTTTGCATATTTTCCGTACCGGAAAATATTCTCACATGAGTTTAAGACCTTGTATTTCGCGACATGCTTTTTACTTTGAGGTAACAAGTAGGAAAATACTGCTAATTATCAACGGTAAATTTAGAGAATTTACAGGGTTTAGAATCTCCGGAAGTGAGCGATGTTCATGAAGTTATTTATTATGTGAGGAAATGATTAGTAACTCGATTTTTGTTGAGCATAAATATGTTGATCGATCATTCGGCATTTTTAATGAATAAATACCTGAATTGACAGAATATTTTCAACAAAAATAAAACTGTTCAAATATGATAACAAAAAATAGTGATAGCCAAAATTATAAGCAAAACAAAAGTACTTTAATGAAATTTTGTGGAAAAAAAAAAATCCGCCTCGAAGACTCGAAGCATGAAATACACTCAAATGTATTTGGAGGATGAAATATGAAAAAAACAATTCATATTTCACATTTTCTCGTTTATTTGTACATTAGAGAATATGTTGATATTTTCTCTTATGAATGTCTTTCAAAGGACACATATAATAAATAGCCATATAACTGCCGCATCATCTTGACGGTTATATACAACGCAATATTTTGGTGACTCTGCTCTAGATAAAGAGTAATGGACTTTGTCCAAGCACAGATATTTTCCCCTATCATATATATGTGTAGTGGGGTAGGTTGGAAGGATATATGGAGCTATATAGTCAGCCAGGAGTTTGCGACGTGGAAAGAAAAGATAAAAAACATAAACATCATATTAGTTTTATCCATCATGCTCGTAAGTCGAGAAAAAAAAAGTCATTTCATCATTTTTGTTCATATATTTATACTATCACAACGATATATCAGTAGAATATTCATGAAAATAATTCAATCATCCTCACTGGCTTCATTTCTCTCCAGCCTATTTTCTCGTTAGGTCAACGTCATAAAGTGAATTTTTTTTTATCAACGCCCTCCAGATATTTGCATCTTTGGTTTTTACTATGCTAACTAAAGAAAAAACTGAGTAGATTAGCTCCAACAAACCAATTAAAGTTTTAATAAAGAATTTTGATAGTATGCAATTGCCAAAGATGTGAAATTGGAGAAAAGAATTACATTACAAAATAAATTCGTGTATGATTGACTCATGAGTAAATCTATTGCGTTATTAATTAGTGCCAGAATTGAGTGAAAAAGTTAATTAACTCGATAGAAGTAAGTTAATTTGAAGAATGAAACAAAAATTATTATAATGTAAATAACTCTTTGAAGAATAATCCTGAACTGGATACCACAAAATTTCTTTCATATCAAATATGACAATTCTGTTTTATGACAAACACTTATCACTGGACCAAATTTTTTTTATTCCTCTACTAAGTCAATTATACAGTATGAATCAGTGTAACTGTTAAAATGATGACTACACGGAAAGAAAAACCCTTGAACATTCCAGAGTTTCCTTTAATAAAATAGAGAATAGAAACATTGATAAATATCTGATTATGTTCATCTTCCTCAATTATCAATATTTTGATTATTCTCCATTCTGTTACCATCATAACTTCAGATAAACGTAGAAAAGTGTTGAAAATACAGAGCATCCAGTGCAAATAATTTCTCTAGATTATTGACCATATTCATATCCAAAATATAATGTACATTCACCAACAGCAGTAGCAGAAAAAGGACCACTCTACCATGGGGTGAGAATGACGTATGGTAGGCTCTATTCTGGACTCACCCGAATGGACGGAAACTTGATGGAGTACTCAGGCTATTTGCCCCGAGAGCCAAACCATCAGACCACCCGCAATACCTTTCCCACTTTGCGCCCACTGACCCCTCAATAACGCGGCTTTCCCGCCCTGCCAACTTCTTATCATCAAAAATATCATTTTATTTCATTTATGACCATATATTGAAAAAAGCGAAAGCAAGAGAGACAGTTGGGGGAATCGTATGGGCTTACGTTTCGTCTTTTTATTTATTTTTCATTTTTTATAGAGATCCTTCGAGTTATTGATACGTTATAGGTTGCTCTGTAGACGTAGAGAATTTATGTACATGTAAAGACTCAATTCCTTTTGCCTTCTGGAGTTATAACGCTACGCTCGATAGAATGTATGATGGAAATATCAATGAGACACGAATATTTATTTGCTTGTTAAATATATATCCAACCGCACATGTTTGATACTGGTGACGTGGCCTGATATCGATCGGCATTCGTCAGATTTCACTGAGAGATTCATGCGAGTTCTTGGTTAATAGGAATATATGGACTTTTATGAGAAAAAAAAAGAGGGAGTCAAGGGCTCTGCCTTCCGTCTTGTGTGGTTACTCGCTCGTGGCCTCCGATTTAAACGTGTTTCATATTTTTTTTTTTTTCTTTTTGCGAAGACGAAATTTGGGAATTTGTATTCATCACTCGACGCCTCGTATTGACTACTGGGTGGATTTGATGGAGGACAAAATATGAGAGGTTTTTTTTTCTTTGTTGAGAATGAGAATAATTGAGGAAGTATCAACAAGAACTGTGTCAGGTGGCTTTTACGCAGTTTTTATATTTTTCTTCATTTATTGCCTTGTCAGCATTGATTACTTTTTTTCCACAAATTAGTTCAAATAAAATAAGAGCAATGTTGTAAATGAAAGGAATTTTGATGAAATTGTTAATTACGAAGATATTTGCATGTGGATATTGATGATAATTATTTGGAATTTTGCAGAAGAGGGTGACTCGAATTGATTTCAGTATAATATAGATGAAGAGCGGATCAATCAAATTCTTGACAAATGATATTTTGTTTCATCTCAATGTTTCAATCAACACTACCACAAAACTTGATCGTCATCCCACGAGAATAATAATGAAATATCAAACGTTTGATTGAATTTAACAAATTTGAAAATGAAATTTGGTCTAACTAAAAATCCGAGCTGTCAACTGTGACCAGTGAAGAAAAATCCATCGTGGATTGTCATTCGCAATATCTATGAAGAATTCGATTATGAAAGTGAATTCAAAGAATTAAACACAAACAAGAGTTTTTCTATTGGCTTCAAAATAAAAATTATATTATTAAAACCTCCAAAGGCATTACTGATAAAAATATTCATAATTTATTTTTAGCTCTACAAATTTTTCCATTTCTATTTGTTCATTATTTTACTTGTTATCAACCTTTCTATTCACTCATTATTGATCAGCGTCTTCATTATTATTCTCATTACTGTCATCATTATTTCTATTGTTATTGCCTGAGTGTTGATGCCGCAGGTCTGTTGTTTCCACACAGTCATCGCATATTTCAAATTATGAGTGATGCCCTATGTACAGTGCCACTCCTATATTGCCATGTATATTTATCTTATTGATTATCGCAGGCCATCATCGTTAAATTGAAATTATAGAATTCCATACGACATATTTCTATAAAATCTCATTAACTTTCTATTGTCAATCATAATTTCAAAAATCAATTATCAACATTATGTTCTCAGTATCTTCTAATCACTGATAATTATAGAAAGTAATATTTTCATTTATTCATTTATTCAAACGCGAATGACGCAAGGATGAAACTGAAAATGAACTGATGACTAAAAAGAATGAGCGCCAATTGTAACAGTTTGAATTGTCCAAAAATTTAATTGCAAAATAATTTTCTATAATTTCCTATAAAGTATTGAAAATAAATTCACTACATCCAAATAAACATAACACATAAAAATGCCATCGATAATATATATTGTTCCCAATAATCGAATGCTATAAAAGCAAATGTTCAAAAAGCTGCACAACGAGACTTCCATATATACACAAACACACGTTCCACATGACAGGAAAATATGGAGCGAATGAAATTCCACAGGGGCGTTCACTCGGCTCGATTGGGTCAGTCGCATTTATAATACGAGCGGCTCTGAGGAATAAAAAAAAAAGAAGAAATAAAATGAAATAAATGAATGAATACATAAATAAATAAAGTGTGTACGAGAAACGACAGAGAAGTGAGGCCTCTCATTTTATATTCCAGAAAGCGCGCAATTTCAATATATATCTCAAAAACATATAAGTCATCCAATATATTCATACATACATGCGAATTCAAACGGTATATAAACCCACTGTATATATGTATGTTTATTCCCAAATTGATATCTGTCATTGGTATGTGCGGTATTGTTGTTCGAAAAAAAAATCGAATTGTGTGAAAAATGTTTTATATATAAAATGTGACGTATAACATATTTCTACACGAATAACTTTCATAATAATATACACATTTACTCTGGACTTGAAAATAAATTTAAGTAGATTCAATTGATTACAAGTGACATATTCTTGGCACTTGACATCACGCACGTTTCAGGGCATTGTACTGCTTTATACATACACATAAATTCACGTTGGACCACCGAAGGTATTTCCAACCATTAAGACAAGGATTTGTTATGAATAAATCAATTGTTGAAAAAATTCTGAAAAATAAAATTAAACTATCATTGATATTCTGTGATAATCAATGAACACGTTTGTTTTTATCAACATATCTGTTTATTCACTAATTCATGTAAAGTTTATTTATGAGGTAAGAAGATTCGTTGTCTATTTGTATATAATAAATTTTGTTAAGGTTGATTGAGATGTTTCATTTAATTTAGTCGTCAGTGTTATCGAATCTCTGTTGTAGCTGTATTCCACGTCCACTTTTCATCGTTTTCAAACACCTCAAAATTAATTTTCATTCGCTATTCTTATTACTGATTGGACAATCAAAAATCTTGAACTTTAAAATGACCCACAATAGTCAGTATAAATTAATTGATAACAATTAGTGATTTGATGATTACTGATGAATTTTCATCACACACATAAAGTTTCCATTTATTCCTTATATTAATAATAAATACATATTATAAATTGATTATATTCATCAACTACCAATAAACATTTAGTCTCTGAAATGACTGCTGAGCTGAAAAAATAAAAAAATAATTGAATTCCGATATCATTTTATGATTCGGATGACCATTAATCGACAAGTGATATATTTATTTGGTACTATATGAACTGCTCCTCAAGTTTTATGAATTTTTAACAATTGGGTTCTTCTTCTTCTCTCTATTTTATGGGTTAGTTTGCTTTTTTTTTCAATACTTCTCAGTCATACAAACATGTTCACACAAACATCGATGGAATATCGGTAGAGGATAAAACACGTTTGCTTGCATAGCAAGCAACCAGGATGTCATTGTTTCCATCCCATATACCATTATATACCACTGCTCTTCCCTTGTGCCTTCTATAGATGTATTTTTTATTTCGACTCTTTGTCGCCTCACTTCAAATTCACAGCCAAGACGGTTTAACCCTGCTGCAACACTCTCTCTTTTTCTGTTTTACTCGTATATACAGATAATAACACGTTCGTTCTATAGTGTAGACGCTACGCGTTGAATTACATACTGCATTGATTATTTTCGTTCCCTTCATCTTCTTAGTCTATCTCTTTTGTTCCAACACAGGCATGCGAACATTCCGATATCGTTCCAGTCATTTTATGCAATCTCACAATCACATGAGATTGACACTAATGTTTATTCATTCATTTATTACTAATAGTACGCACGCAATCTTCACAGCTTGAAATGAATTTACATGGAGATGTTCCGTAAAAATGACTATGTATGATCATAAATAATGAAAAATATTCATAGTGTCAGAAAAAAGTGATTTAATGGTCGGAAGTTATTGTCTGTTTTTTTTTTTTCCTCAGTTTGGGAAAATCCCTGAGTTTTCAGATGATGCGTTGATATTAGTTGGATAATATCCATTGAAATATTATTAGGAGATATTTTTCACTATCTAATAACAATTTAGAGATTATACATGAAAATTATCTGATTATTATTCTATGATACAGAGAATTCTGCTGTTCAAACAACTAAAATTAACAACTAAAAACAATATTTTATTGAATCACATGAAAGAATGTTGATAAATAAAATATTAATTCTCTGAGATATCTCCATTTGTCGAAAGTAAAAACACAATAATTTATGACATTTCTGATTTTTTCTATCAATGAAAAATATGGTAACGATTGTTGATCAATCCAAATCAATATAAACATTGAATACGATTGAAAGACGAAATAATCGTGAAGGGGTATAAAGAAGTGCGAATTATACAGAAGTGAACAATATTAATAACAAAACACTCTCTGTTTTCTTATTCATGCATGAGCAATCAAATGTTACAATATTTTTCATTACATGTGTGACTTTGTTGGTCGTATTGAAGGGCTGTTTGGTGAAGAAGGTGGATGCAAAGTCCACCGCCGTGGTCGCTATTCAACATGTATATAAGTACATGTTTATACATATATAATGCATGTATCTAAATATTGCTGAAAGAGTGACGTTGTGTATCGTATAGTATATGGTCAGCACAGGAGGGCGTATGCATGTTTGTATGGCAGAACATCGTAAACTTGGCGCCCGCGCGCAACTTGTAAATTCCCCTCATGGCGTTTTAATGGTCCACTACGGCGCATGTATTAGTTTCACGAACATTAATAACTCTGTGTGGTGGAAGGCTATCGTCGATTAATTAGTCACTCTATGTCAAGCTGCCTCAGAAAAGTTTCGTCAGCGCCCCAGATTTAAAATTTATTGCTAATTTTTCCACTTCTTGTATAAATATTTACCACTGAACTACAAATTTCGTCACATTCATGTTATTTTTTTACTAATCTAATGAAACATTTGTCATTATCTATATGAAGATTTAATAAAGGACATTGTGATCGGGGGTTTTTTTTTTGAGTTCAGTGGTAATTTCGAAGAACAAACGTATGAAAATAAGCGATCGAACGATTCCAAAATTGTAGCAAATGAATTGAATGCACCAGAATTATAATCGAAAATCATGATTGAAAGAACAAATGCCAATCCTTCCACCTATACGAAATTGACAATATCATTCTCTAAAAAGGATAAACAATTACAACTGAAAATATAACTTTTACCCAAATAATTCAGTTTCTACCTTGCGCAACAATTCTTCCGTTCTTATTTCTTCGATGCATAAAAAAATTCACAACAAATATGGCTTTTCTTAGTGAAAATATACTTATTGCGAATTATCGCTTATCATTCAATGCGTGGAAATGTTTGCCAACGATGCCCCGCAGGGTGTAGCCACCTAATTTGTATCTTCCTCAGCAAGTTGTATAATTCAAGCTGACAGACTGGAACCAAACGGAACGCACAACTATACGGCAACTTGCGCAACGATAATTATACACTCCATTCTGTTTTCCTTCTCTGTCTTTCTACTATTTCCTCTCGCTTTGTGCTTCCCCTTATCATTCTGATGTGTATGCTGTATATGTTATATATAAACACAAATATATATATATGTGCATATATATTTACTTCATGGAACCAGAAGCCGTTTTACCTGGGCGCCCTCGACTCTCCGACACTGCTGATGCCCTGCCCTTAAATTTAACTTTATTTATACTCAACGGCTAATGTATTCAACGCCTGCTTTATCCGCGCTTGGGATTAATCTTAACGAGAAGCGCGCGTGATCCCACCTCCTCTTACTCCTTGTCCTGACTCCCTCTGTTGCGTTTCCCCGTACTGTGTTGGGCGGCGTAAACTTATCTGGTTGGATTCTGGTATATGTGCTCCTGCTTCTCGCTTCTCATGTCCTCTCGTTCTCGCCGTTGCAGCTCTTATCTATATGTTTGTTTGCATTCATAGTTTTAGTCACTGTCTGCGAGAATTCGTTGGCATTATTTAATGAATGTAAGTTTAATTAAAGACAAGATTTTGTTTCATTTTAGAAATAGGTTGAAACAATGATGATAATTTTTTGGGGTTTCTTTTTTTGTTTCGATTTTGTATTTTATTGTTTCGTTGAGTCTTTTAAATATTTAGAAATGATTTTCCTTTGTTGTATTTTTTATTGGGAATTTCAGAGAAAATGATTTATCAGCCGGATGTCGATTTGTGATATAAAAACATTTCCAATGATCAACATCTAAAAATGTAATTGAAACGTTGGGAATTATTACTAATATGCAATCAATGTGGACGATCAAATCACAATCGATATTCTATTTTTGTCAACGAAGGAAACGAAGAGGATTTTGAAATTTTCATCATTTTCCAACTGTGTTTGGACTCATTCCATTATGTTCTTACTATCACATCTTCATTTTTCTCTTTATTTTAATCATCTTGTTCATACATCAACCAAAATGTGGAGTAAAAATTGCTTGCACCATCAACGCAATTCCCACAGTAGTCACAGACATCGGTCAGACTATTTCTTCGTCGAGTGTGTGATTAATGATTATGGTAGAGGTATATTAGAAGTCTGAAGTATAGTCACCCTTAGTTTGCGACGAGAAAAGCGCTTGTTCACCCACACATCTACACCTACACAAACTCACACTCGTTACACCACCGCAAATTACCGTCGTCGTTACACATCTTGTTGATGGCCAAAAAAAAAATCATTGAAGGAAAAAAAAAAGGAAAATAGAAAAGCAGCAAGTGCTTCATTTATTTATGCTCTTTACCGTTAAAGTTCAACCTGAATATTATAAAGCGACACGTATACCCACATATTGAATATAAATTATTTATTTATAAACGCCTATACATTTATATTTGTTGTTTGTCAATGAATTCCATGTATACACCGCTCATTCGACACAAGCTAGCACTCGTGAGAGATTTCTATCGAGCGATAATAATGACATCGTCGCAAAGAATCAGCAATGAATAACCTTGCAATCGTGACGGCACAATGACACGACGACAACGACTGTTTGCAAACGGGGATCGTTGAAATCCCGTTATGTTGTCTCTTTTGCGTCCTGCATAATAATTTTTTTCGTTTGCGAATAATGCTTTGTCTTGTGTATATCCATATACAAGAATTGTTCTCATGCTTTCAGGGTAACATTAGATAGAGGATTTATCGGACAGTGTGAAAATGGTTTGGTTGTGAAGTGTGAAAATAAAATAGTTGAAAAATTATTAACTGCTGTCCATGCCCTGACGGGTATTTTTTTTTTTATTGTCTTCTGATTTATAAAAGAAAAGTCTGTCCATGAGAACAATTTAAAATCTTAGTTGCCATTATTTGAGACGATTTAAAATATGAAGTCATGAAAGTTCATATGCAAAATCTTTGACAGTTTCTAAATCGTTTTTTTTTACGATTACTTCAAACAGAGATTATTGGAATTAGTTCGAGAACGTTTCTTTATTAATAGAGTATGAGGTTGATTTAAAAAATCGAAATATAAACACAAATTGAGAACATTCATTCAATATCTTTTCCACTGACGTCAATGCAGTTCCGATACTCTATCAATCTATTCTTTCTATTCCATCAGCATCGACATATGTATTCTACTTCAACTCCATCACATGATATTCTCTTTCATGATTATCACAAAAACAATGAACTTCAACGAAATTCCTCCTAAAATAAAAATTAACATTCTCATCAAAATAAATCACTCAAGATTTTCTGTAAATAATACAAGTTCAACTATAAAATAGAATTATTTTGACATAAATAAAGCATTTTTTATCTTGCACTCAAAATAAATCATATTCTGATTCAATCATTTTTATTGAGAAAAAAAAAACACGTCCAAGGATTATCATGTATATTAGTTTCTCTACAAGTTTACACTTCCTCGCCATTCTTCTGTAACTTCATAAACAAGAAAATGGAAAACAGATTCCCCCAAATTACTTTCTTAAAAATAAATTCTACTTTCCTCTCGAATTAGAACCCCGATCTCAATCCTCCCTCAAAACAAACAAAAAAACAAATAAATAAATAGAATAACCAAACCTCAATCTCATTCCATAATCACTCTATAAAATAAAAAAATGACCAAATCCCAAAATAAACCATAAACAAATTTCAAATAATTCAAATTGATATTATTAGCCATTACTTAAAGGGTGTACAATGTGATGTAAAATATTTGTGTATAACCCAGCAGTAAATTCAGCTGCTTCAACGATACACACGTGTCCCGCCATTCCATATTACCTCACATCGACTTTACACCACCATGATAAATAGACGATGTATCCAGTGTGAGAATAGACTGCTGGATTGTATGCGCGTCAACTCAGAGGCGGCAAAGCTACATTCTGCCACTACGATATATGTGCACACATACACGGACAATATGGACACATACATATATTTGCTGGCAACCCAGCTGACCGGTCATTAATAAACCGGAGCCATTACCAAGCTTCGTATCCCGAATGTGCGCATAGTACATATAAGCGCGCATGTACTTCAATATATACATAGATAGACACATACACATGGGCTATCTAAAACCGCTATCCTCAGAGTTTCCCTAGCCCAATCCAAATTCAACCCTCTAAGCGTGCATAGCACCATGACCACCGCCCTACGGGCGTACACCTCTATCCCCTTTACCACCAAACATCTATGTGTATATATTTATTTATATTTATATGTTACTATGCATTTATATGTATGGGTCTTATATATGTGTATGGAGTTTATGTAGAATGAGGAAGGAAGGTAGAAGGTAAAACGAATGAAAGGAATGAAGGGGAAAGGAGAGGATGGAGATAGTTGACCAGTTATAGTGTTACGCTCGTGCTTCTATGTCATTTATAAATGTCCCGGACGAAACGACCCGTCCATCTCATCCCTTAAGCTCGTGCGACATTAAAGTCGAGCGTTGTATACAGTGACATGTATAAATAATCTATTTGTATATGTATGAAGTTAATGTATAGATACCTGTGTTCCCTGTGAATTTTTATTGTAGATTGATGAGAGATAGGTTTTTTTTTTTTTTTTTCTATGATCTTCTTGATGCCGGAGGATTATTTGATTGATCTTGTATCAATATTTGTTTGATTTTATTTTTTTCCTCTTTATTTTTTAAGATTATTTTGAAGAGAAGGGTTGTTGATTTAGAAGTATTGGCTGCGATAGAGGTCGTGAGATTTAATTTGTAATTTATTGACAATTGGAATGTACATTTGTTGGTGAGTTCGTGTGGGGTGGTTATGAAACTGTGGGTTCTAATTGAATTTTTTTTTGTGTGCAATGTTGAATGATGAAGGGAGACATTAGTATATGAAAATGGGAATTTAGAAGATAATATATGAGAAATGAATATTTTGCAACCAAATTTTTTTTTTTTTAAAGTGACTTTTCTTCAGTGCATGACAACATTTTCTTCAATGAAATTATGTGGTTCGTTTTAATTTTTCCACGTATTGCGCGTGAAGAATTCTTTGCGTCCGCTGGGATCACTAACCTACTTTACTTCGCCTTCGATATATTAATTTTTCGCATGTTATTTAGTGCCTGATAAGTTTGGAGTATTATGATGCTGCAAAAACACAAGATGTCATACTCTCTCATTCGACTCATTTTTTGTAACATACAAACATTTTTGTTATTGTTTTTATTGGTAGCATTCGATTAGTCAGCGTTTTTCTCGATAGAATTCGGCGATTATCAGTGTGAATTCACTTGAGAAATACCAAAGTACAATATGAAAGACACAGAAATTTAGTAATTGATTGACATAAAAAAGTCTCCAACTTGCAACTAGAACAGTCGTTCACGAGTTGAACATAATTGAAAAATTTTGATATGAGACTATTTTTCGTTGTTGTTATAATTAATCTAATATTTTGTATAACATACCACACCAAACTCAACGAATCGAATGCAGAATATACAAAATAGTCGAAAAATTATGTGGCACAAACTTCCGATGCGAAAAAATTAATCATCATCCTTTTTATAAATTCTTTAGAGGCTTTGAAAGCTTTAAGAAATGATGAATGCTATTTTTTTATGCATAAATGTGAACATAGTGATAAAATGCCCACATGAAAAAAAAAAAAAAAGAACAGAAATGAATTTAATTTTCATCCCTTTTTTTCAAGACAAGAAAAAAGAAATATGCTAAAGTAGAAAAACTTGTATGTGTCATGAGATTAGAATATCACGACACCTGTTACTGCTGCTATTTGATCGATCGGCATTGTCGGCGTGTTCCCGAGAGTTCACGCGTGCAAGTTCTCTAAAAAGGGGATGAAAAATAAAAATAGGAAAAAAAAAAAAAGAAAAAAAAACCCCAGTATACCAAAGTAAGATTACTTTGTGTATAGTTGGTTACGGTCCCTGCATAAATGTCATATAATGCAACGAGCATAGACGGATTGCGTGTGCCACTGGGCCATCGCTTCGATACAAATATACTTTTATTTTCCCACTTTCCATTGACACTATATTCATTTTTTTTCTTTTTTCTTTTTCGTCAAGTGCTTATATGCATAAGAAAAGGGTGTGTGTGCCATGTCCCTCGAGTCGCACCCTTTTTCCATGCGCGCAAAAAAAAAATTCATATGTGTGTATCTATCACTTTTTCTCTCGGTCTCTTATACACACTACTCGATATTCCAAACATAAAAATCAGCTTTATTTCGACGTGCCACTACATAGTAACTGTATATGGGGTGAAAACGAGAAAGGATTCGATAAATCCGAAAATGTACCACAGTGAGTGGGAAGAAATAGAAAAAAAAAACAGAGAAAAAACGTGCAAAATAAACAAATAAAATTCGAGAATATATCAGTATGTTTAAAAGGTCTGGTTGGATAAATTTATGTTTGCACAGAATTTATTATTATTCGAAATTGTAATTATACCTAAGATACGAGTGGTAAAATAACGATAAATTGATAAGTTACTATGTGGAAAAGAAAGAAAAAAAAAAAAAAATTGTAAAATGCAGAAAGAAAATTTTAACTGATAAAAATAATTGATCGTTTTAGTAGCCCAACTCGTTAATTCATTCAATTCATATTTGATCATTATTCTAATGATACGAAAATCTTCAAGAGAGTCTGAAGAATTATTCTCGAATCGGAAACCTCATTCACATTGTTCACGAAAGAGAAAATGATATAGTACTTAAAATTACTTTTTTTACAATCAATTTCGAGTCTTCATTTTTGCGTTGAAAACATTCAACATTCATCCACTGTGTGAATAAACACAACAGATTTCTTATTTAATCAGAAGATAACTGAGCACGAAAAATGTTAGCACCAATAAATAAATGAACTCTTGAATAATTTATACTGGGAATGATCAATTAATTGAATAAATAACAAATCATCACACAATTACTTCACAATATCCCCATTTCTTTCTTCGACGATAACTGAACAAGTTGCAGTCGCTCCACATTTGATACGACTACATCAAAATCAATAAATATATCCATAACTCCATTTTATCCCTTCGAAAGCAAAAAAAGGAAAATATTAATCAATTTCATGATGCAATTATTCAACGTCTGTTAGTTTCCATTTACATGAAAGACGGATGGCGAGATTAACATTGTGCCCATAAATATGTCCAGAGTATTGAATTAATAATGCATTCAATGCGTCATAGGTACATACACACACACAAATTTCTACATTACAAGCATATATACACGAAATGATAGAAAATGAGAGCAGTGATGTATCAAGGCAATAGATATATACACACTGTGCAAACTTGATAGTGCACACATACATAAATCGCGTCCATATATCCGAACTGATACGCCCATTGCAGAATATACCAGAGGTTCATATTGCGGTACGGATGTATCATAAAATATTTAAAGGGCGCGTCGTGTTTGCTATCAAATACCCTTCAAAATTCATGTTGATCGTCGCCAATCTCCAAAAAACCACGATTGAAAAAGCTTTTTTCGTTTTTATTCAATTTTTTTTTTTCCTCTTCCTTTTTTCTCTTCTTATTCCCCAAGAACATAACTTTATGAAGCATTCAAACGTAACGCGATGTGAATCGTGAGGAAAAAATAGGGAATACAAATACATTTATGTGGGAACATAGGACGAGAAGTGAGAAATGAAATATTGAAGAGTATGGTGAGTGACTTGCGTATACACTCGAGACCATTTCTCTCGTCTCTTCATGTTTTTGGGCTTTTACTTGCAGTGTGAATGTATTTTTTTTTACCCTGTTCTTCCCATTTTTCTCCTTTCTTTTCACACGCACACACAAATGCCCGGTCGCTGCTTCCCCGCCAAAAATATCCATGACCACATGTTGATTGTCAACTCAAGCACATACGAGCTCTATATGTCAGAACCACTTTAAAATTTTTACAACGACCATCACACAATATATATATATGTGTACATTTATTTATACATATGTTTATATATATGCTTATATATGTATGTGAATATTGAATGTTCCATTTATAATAGAATCGGCGAACAGAGCACGTAACGTATACGATAAACATAAAGTGGCTCTCACAAAAATATGTCATTTATAGAAACGTGATGGTACGCAGGGCAACGAGTCCGTCGCATATGTAATTCTTCACTTGAACACGCGGCTATCAGATATATGGTGACGCTGAAATATTCGAGTGAATGTAGACATGTTTTTATCTGGGTGTTGAATTCATTTGGGAAAATTGATCGATTGGGTGAGAATTCGGTGGTTTTCCTGATGTGACTTCACAAATTGAATAATTGGACGAAACTTTTATTTTTTTCGAATTATTCCTTATCTATTTGTGGGATAACACACATTCTTGTTTAGTCTTAAGTTATTGATACAAATAAAAAATCCACTCAGACCCACACCGAGGTATACAAGTCTAACAAACACCGTTTGCTCTGAAGAAATACTTCGACTTGAATCTAATTTGAAACTCTTTGAAGAAGGTGAAACCAAACTGATAATTATAATAATTCTAATCATCTTTCAATTTCTCTTTTTGCTCAATACCAAAAACGCAAACACACATTAACACAAGATAAGCATTTTACCTTGATGTTTATTGGGAATCAACTGGCGTAATTACTCCAAAGTGAAATGATGAAATTCTAATCGTTTCGGAATTTTTGTAATCGTTCGATTCCTGTCGAAATATACTGATAAGAATGAGAAATCGCTTGATTCAAAGATAATGGCATAATTCTTCTTAGTATATAAACTGGTATATCCCGACAGTTGACATCAGTCGATTTGTTGATTGCAAAGAATAGAACATATCCACAATGGCACGACTTCTGCTCGGACTCTTCGTATTGTGTTTCCTTTATGTTTGTAAGTATATTTCTCATGTATTTCTGCGTGACAATAACGATATTATATATAAATGTGAAGATTGAAATGAATTAGGAGACGATAAGGTTGAAAATTGAGAAAATATTCTAATAATTATTTTTTCAAATACATTGCCCATTATGTAATGAAAAATATTCGTTGCATAACGGAATTCAATAATTATCTCTGACAATATATATTAGTATTACAACTCAATAATTTCGGAAGTCATAATATTTTTTTTGTATGAACTGAAAAGTGCGAGTTTCAATGCCTGTTGAACCAACCGAAACTAGTCAATTTCAGACGAATGCGACTGTGAACGGGGAGAAACCAATCGTTTTCTTCCCTAGAGCAGAAACCGATAGTTTGCTGTTTTCGATCCTGTCAAAGTATCTTTTTTTTTCAAACCATTATAATTGTCATTTTATTCGCTATTAGTCTAAAATTCTCTAGTTCTGGTCGGCTCCAGACATTAAAACTTGCACTTTTAATGCGGATTATATGAAAAATACAGTGTGTGACGCGGAATAAAACACGATTCCTGGCAACTTCACCCTCGTCTGAAATCGCGTTGCTTCATCCCTAATCACACAATATACTATTGTCGCTCATATATTTGAGAAATATCAATGAAAGAGATTCTATGGATGAATCATCAACAAATGCACATAATTTAAGATTCAGAATAATGTGTATAATCGTCATTTGAATGTAATGAAAATTTCAATTTTCGTTTCATCAAATAACGACTTTTTCAATCAGGATCAAATTATTTGCCATTGGGATTATTAACTAGTTCCAAATGGCATATTTCACGGAATTTCAATTAGATCAGTCAGAGACTTGCATAATTTCATTTAATATTTATGAATCAATTTCATTTAGATGGAGACAGTAAGTCAATTGAGGTATGTTCTGATAATGAATCTATGCAATCATGTGCAAAAGGATGGTGTGAGGATGATTGCGGAACCGGTACACGAATGTGCTACACGCAACCCGTAAGTTTCACTCTCTCTTCTTCATCTCATTTAATGAATCAGTATTAGAAAAAACAAAATTCTGTCTATTTTACTATTATATGTATCACATTTTCAATCTTGCAGAATTGTGTGAAGACATGTGTTTGCACTCCGGGGTTCTGTAGGAATCACAGAAATCTTTGCAAAAATGAGTCTACGTATGTCCTAGAAATAGCAGATATGTACCCATTCTTGCACGCATGAGATGACTGATGACCATGAAATGTTTTCATACTCCAAAAAAACTTGAACTCTTCTCATCAATCAATTGTCATTTTACCAATGCCTACAATAAAAAATAAATTGAATAAAATTTCGATTATAGACTAAAAATTTTCATGCATGTTAAGGAAACATATCGACTTGACATCAACCTAAAAGCCGTTCGAGCGGGTGATACCGTACTGGGGATAATGATAATTCTAATTGTTTTCCAATTGACTCTTTGTCCAATATCAAAAATAAAAAAACTCGTTAACACAAGATAAACATTTGGCCTTGATTCTCATTGGATTCGAATTAGTGTGGTGATTTCAGATTCTAAATTATAGAGCTCCTTATCGTTTTGGAATTCCTTTGATCATTCGATTTCTGTTCACAACAATCTTACCTCGAATGAACTATTATTCTATGAAAGAGACCTATAAGAATCAGAATTTTCTTTATTCCAAGAAGATGATATGACTGTTCTTGTTAGTATACAATATGGTATTCACCGCAAATTCAAATCAATCGATTGTTGGATCGTAGGAGCTAAAATACACTCAACATGTCACGAATTATACTTGGACTCTTCGCATTATGTTCATTCTGCGTTTGTAAGTATATTTCTCATTCATTTGTGTATAACAAAAACGATTTGACATATGAATATGAAAAATACTGAAATTAATTGGAAGACGATGAGATTGAAAATTGAAAAAGTATACCTATAGTAATTTTTTTGAATCCATTTTTTATTGTGCAATGCATATTATGAAGAACAGACCTTTCTGAATAAAATTAAGAATGTCACATCGTAATTCCCGACTAGACTCTGATCATTGTGATATTTGCAATGTTTCATTCCAAAATTGACTATTTACATTAGATTTTTGATAATGGTAACATTGTAATTTTTACCAAATTTTCTATATCAACTTTCATTTGAAGCTTCATAATATTAATAAAAACCACAGTAAAAACCATTGAAGAAAAAATTCAGATTTTTAAGCTATGTTGATTCTTTTGTTGGATCGTTACAATACTCGATAATGGAAATTACGGAGGTAATATTCTAATTCTAACTGCAATTTTCTATCTATCTGGAACAGCAGCAAAATTTTGTGTCTAATTTGTGTAAAAGTGTGAAAAAAAAAAGGAAGATGGTAGATAGGTTCCTACTCGCTAAGGCTTGATTGAATGTCTCTGGGACTTTGGACTTGGAGACACTCAAGTTAACCATCAAGGAAATGAGCGTAATGTTTATTTGGAGGTGAATCCATTCACGTAGATCTTTTGGAAATGTTTGATGTAGAGTGTAAGGTGAATTTCTGTTGAGGATTTATCATTATTGACATTGTTTGGGAGTTAGACTAGTATAGTTTAGGGAAGTGGATGGATCTATTGCTGAGTTTGTGGTATTAGTCCGATTATGTTTTCGTGAGAATCTGCATGGCAGAGTGGAAAGGAAGATAGAGAGTGGGAGGGCCTGTGCGAATGTAATTTGAACTAGAAATTTTGATTCGATTGTTGTGATATAAAATTGTTACTCATGGAAGCTGAAACAATAGAATGATTGTAATGGAAGGGGATTGAAAAAATCGGATTTGTATTTAATTAATATTTTCTATCATTTATTTACGACAAATGATGTAAATTCTGACATGTGTATGTGAAGGATGAAAATTTCGCTCATATCTTCGTTTTTTGTATTGCGTTATTAAAAGTAACAAGAAAGAGTCTCAATTGTATTTAATGAATTCGCCTATTAACTTACTCTTGGGCCAATATAAAATGATAAACAAATATCGTTTTTTTCTTTACTTGAAATAGCGTATTTTGTCGGATGAAATAATGTTCATGCGAGGTCAACAAAGTCAAATATATACACTTAGCTGAGTGGAAATCTATCAATCTGAAATTCATTTAATTTGTTCTTCATTATTCATACTGGAAGAATGACAATTGATGAGAGGAATTTGAACTTTCTTGAAGAATAACGGAGACCCTTTATGATAATCCTATATATGACTTATGTTTGTATTTGAAAAGGACATTCGTTTTCACGTTAATATTCTCGCGGACACTGTGCTACGCAGTTATGATTGCGGTCCCTTTTGAAGCCGGCCTTGCAAGCACATGCTGTTGTTGTACAATTCTGCAACATTGAAAATATTATACATAAAATGTTAAGATGATTAGAATCCTGTGTTTGATTATTTCGGGAAGTTTGATGAGAAAAAAAAGAGAGTCCGAACTAACCTTACGATAGTAGCAAGTCATTTGAGTTATTTTGTCGGAGCAATCAGATTCACATCTTCGTGGACAGGGTATCGCCTCTTCATTTTCGCCGCAAATCTCAATTCGTCCTGCGTCTCCACCTAGATCAAGTTGATAAAAAGTTTTAGACGAAATTATGCGAGCTGATTCTTCAACCAATTCGATTAGAGTTTTTAGTCCAGTCATTTCGTCGGAAAAAAGGGCAAATAAAAAAAAATGAACCAGTCAGGCCAATTTTTTTATATGTTGTAGGGGATGCCTAAAAAAGCTTAACTTCAATTTGTCGACCATATTTAGTGTGAGCTTTCGCCG
>JAPYZF010000576.1:0-31257 GCA_030523045.1 Meteorus cinctellus | reverse complement strand
GAGGACTGTCCTCGAAATAGCCAAAAGTCCTCGAAGTAATCATTTCTTTTAAAAAGTAGTCTTCAAAATATACTCTTAGGCATACATATATATATATATTAATTTTCCTCATCATTTCTATCATTACAATTACGATTAAAATTATTACTAAATATTTCACAATATTTATTTCGTGTATCCAATTACGCGCGTGCCGTTTATGCATTTTACATTTAAATTCATTATTCATATCAATATGTTTGTTACGAATTTGTCATCGTCATAATAATACTTATTATTATTTATAATATTAACTCTTTGTTTCTATATTTTCGTCAACCTGTTCCACTGCCACCACTCTCCAATGATCTCCCTCATTTTTCATCTATATATGAATAAATCCAAATGAATATTTGTAGAAATGAAAAAAAAATTCATTTTTATCTCATACACATTTATCAACATATTTTTTTCCTTATTTTTTTTCAATTCATTTACATATTTTTTTTTTACAATAATCACTAATATTCTATTTCATATAGAAGCCATGAAGCTGTCGCTACCAGACTTCAACCATTATCAACGACTCATTCATTTTGTTCATCGAAGTTGAATTAAAGGAAGAACAAAAAAAGTAGAAATATATATATATATTTGACATAGTCTCCTTCACACCGCAATTCGGTTCATTTATCATCGTTTATGGTGTCACGCCCGTTGGCACATTGGCTTTCTGCGTCTTCTTGGAAAAGATCCTACATCATCAACGCGCTAGCGAATATATACGTTTTCGTTTTGTTTTTTTATTTTGTCTGTGCACGCTTTCGTTTCCGGCATTTCTACCAGCTTTAGTTCTCAATTGTAATGGATACGAGTGGGTGAAGTGGCAAGTAATATTGAAGTAGGTGTATAAAAAGGCAAAGTAAGAGGTGGATTGAGAGATCGACAGGAAAAAAATATGAGAGCACGTTGTTGTTACAAATCAAGAGCAATTACGGCGCGTCCTGTAACAGAAGTAAGTTAAATTGCTTTTGGGCGTGTGTTTGTGTACAGGATGTGCACTCAGTGCTCCCGGAAATGAGCTGTACTGCCCTGTACACGAAAAAAATAACGGATATACATTTAGAAAGATGAGGGTAGGCATCAGAATGTACTGGAGTCAATCTGCTGTCATATCATCAGCTAGAATTTTTTTCCGTATTTGCTTCTTTTTTTGTTCGTTATGTCTCGACTTTCACAGAGTTGAGTTGACTGCCAATGCATTCGTGTCACGAGCGATATCGACGCAGTATACGGGGGTAATGGGGTGATTCGAAAAGCTCTACGATTAATTCTCCGATAACGAGTGCTCTGTGATGGTTGAACGAGTTAGAATTTCTTGAGAAGAATTCGAAATGATTCTTGGTATAGTTGTAACCACAGGCGATCTCTAAGTATAAAGCGATTGGTTTACATAACTATTGAAAATAATATTGGTATGAATATATTTTATATAAGTAATGTTTAATGGGTGGGTTCGTTATGATAATATCATTGGGAAAGTACAGAATCTCTTTCGTGGAATTGAATAAATTCAGTCATAACATTGTTTCAATAATACTCTGCTGTTTTTTTGATAATAGATAATATTATCATTATAATGTAACTGTTGAATGTTAGCGTCGACAGTGAGGGATTGAATAGTCGTACAGAACAATGCGTAACCTTCTTTTTGTGATATGGGTATTCCACAGGAACCTATAAAGAATGAAGAAAAATATCCGGTGATCGGAAAGGAGCGGAAAATAAACTTCCAGTGGAATATCCTATGTATATATAAATATATATAACTTTCATACACCCGCAAAGAACGTACATCCCATCTGTGTATTTATATGCATAGGTATGTAAACATGCTGTGTTGAATAATGATTTGAAATTCGAAACGTAGTTGCGTTGGTCGGAAGTTCATATTTTTTTACATATATAGTTACAATAAATATTCGTACAGTTTGCGTTCGTTCATAGTTGGCAAAAGGGGAAAGACGAAGGACGATGTGAAAAAAAGGGCTGAGAATAATTCCTCGATAACGAGAATCATGGTCGAAACTTTATGGCTAAATCCCGACTGCAGAGAGAAAATAATGAGCGGAAATTCAGAAGCGAAAAAGATATGATTGGAGAGAAAATGGAAGGTCGAGCGTTGCATCTTGATTGAAAAGCGAAATTGCTAGTGAATATATATGTGGGTTTACTAGAGACGGTGGTAGAAAAGCTCACCGCGGATGTTCTATAGAAAATTGCGTAGGATTTTTCTTATTATATTAAATGTGGGCTCATTGATGATAAATATAACTTAATATTCAACCGCATTAAATATTCTTGCATTAGACTTGAGTGCTTTTTTGATATCCAAATGAAAAATATTACCTCATTTATCATCATCAGCTTCTGTTATTATATATGATAAAAAATTAGTATCCCAATTCATTATTTTAAATACCATAATTTTTTCTTTGTGGTGATTAATGGCACTTTGAAAGTTATACAGCAATTTAATTGAGTCAATTTGGACTCGAAAAAACTCTCATTAATGATTTTTTATTTTGTTTGTGTTTGAAATCTTCGAGTATCTGTTGATGATTCAGCTATTTTTGTTCAAATACATTCACACACATGTTTTATATAAAATGAGCACCACTCCAGTCACATAAAAAACTAAAGTTAAAATTAAAAGATTTATGGAAACTAAAGCGGCAGAATATTGTCTTTTTGGACTCCACATTTTTTTTCCCCCTTTCTCTTTTTCTCGTCGCTTCATTTCCGTGCAATTTATCACGAAGTTTGATCCGGAAAAGAAAGAGTTGAGGAGAAGTTTCAAAAAATAATCTACGACGTGCTTCCATTTTTTTTTGTTTCCTTTCACACACATTCACTAATATTTCTTCACGATAATTCTCATGGACAAACTTTGGGAGTCATTGGCAATGGTTATTAAAGTCGTTGCTTAATCATCATCAAAGATGATAACAATCGTTATGTCAATATATAATTTTCAATAGTCAATAATATACTCCGTTTATAACTATCAATAATTGAGTCAGTAACTCACGTAGATGATTTTTAATTAGCGCAAAATCCAAAAATTATTATGGCAATAAACAATGGACATTTTCGGAGATAGCAAAAACTAATTAAAATGAGGTCGACCATTGGCGAATAAATGTAGTGTTACCTTGCGCACTTCGAAGACTCACGTGAAAACAATTTTAATATATATTCATAATAATTTCATCGCAATTATGTATGTATACAATATTTATACGATTATACTATTAATGATACTTAATAAATACATATGAATATGTATATTTGTCCATATACATTTAATATACATATTCATATATATTTAATGTCAGAACACTTTATCGTCAATGAGGTTGTTACATTCTCATGTAACGTTGCTCGAACGATTGTATTGTGGCAAAGAATAAAAAATAAATTAATTCGTCTTACAATTATTCATTTTTTGTTTTGTTTCGTGGACACTCGCAATAGAGGGCGAGGCCTCTTTGTGCATTTATATTATTATTAATATCATCAATGATATTTATCTTTATTTGTTATTCGCTAAATCAACTTCAAGCCCAGCGCGATTTCAAAGGTTTAATAGAAGACAGCAGACAGCGGGACAAATATTCTCGACTCATTCTCTAACGACGCTTGCAGAATGGATAAATAATTATTTAAATTATTAGAAATGATCTATTGAATTGCGTGCGATATAAAATATTTGATTGAGAAAAGTCCACTTTATTTATCAAAGAAAATTGTCGTACTTTTGGATGATTCTAACTCTATTGCATTAAATTTTCCATTCGTTTTTCTAGTGTTTGATGATAGCTCTGAACTCCTGAATCAATTAGTTCTCCATCATGAAACCTGCGTAATATTATTTTAATTACTTCCACGAGCTATCAATAATTCAGGTGCACGTTCGTGCTCATCATTATCACGATCATCATCGATAATGAGAGATGAGGGTATATAACTCTGCTGATGTACGGGCACGATGAATTATGAGGTAGGGAGGCTGGTGGTGGGCGGCCTTTTCACGATTGTACAGAGGTTCGTCCTCCAAGGAAATTTATAAGCTTTGAGAGTGCCCGATTCAGTGACGTTAATATAAACTATAGATCATAATTAGACGTCGACCCAAAATGTCTATGCTTTACTGTTCATGTATACTATGAGTTAGCTACAGAACGTGCGAGTTGAAAATAATAATTCTTCTCTTTGTACTTTCATAAATGAATCATATTTTATCCTCCTATTATTCAAAAAAATTTTTTTATGTATATCTGTAACATGAACTGAATCATTGAGAGAGTATAAAAGGAAAGCCGACAGATTCAATTTTCATTGCACTGTTTGAATATTTTTTAGTATGTGTGTTTGTGTCTGTCGGACGATAATTGTGTTGTCAAGCTTTTGTACATGACATACGATTGAAAAGCGCAAAGAGTTGGTAGTTGGAAGAATTTATTTTTCTTGGTGATTTATTATTTGTCATTATTTTTTTCTTCTTTCACTAATTCATTTAATCCAACTGTCGTCACCACAATCGAAAAGACATAGAGAAAGGTCATGGTATGTCATGTCGTTTTACAGTCCAATCATTGTCATGTCATGGATTTTTTAATTACAGTGGGATACCATTTTTATACTCGGCTTTCCTTGTTTCATTGTTTTTCCATTTTCTTTCTCGTAGTTGGAACGGAAAAAAATTGAATAGAAGACAAAATCAAATATAGAGTATGATGGATGTGATATCTGTTTCATAATACGATAAAATGATAAAAGAGAATGATCTGCATTAAAGAAGAATGATACGGATGAAGAGGATTTTCATGACATGGAATGAAAGTATAATTGAATTTCCAATTATTTCTTTTTTCCCAACCTTCATCTCGCTTCATCGGACACGATTCAATTCTCTCGCTTCCTACACAGAATTTCAAGCCCAAATTTTTATCCACTATCAAATGGAAATCATTACAATAGGATGATAATAATGTGGACGACTACTGTTTTCTTCTTTTCTATTCCTCATCCTTATTTGAACATCGTTAGTGGACTTTCTTCATCTTAATTCGTTTTCGTCAACCAAATTGTGTCGCACGCAAATCACAAGAAATAATAAATTGCGTGTCAAGACTATATAATCTTACACTCCCTGAATTTACATTTATTGTTGCCTAAAATCAATTCTTCGACTTTTACTCAGTTCAATAATTTCAAGATTAAAAAGAAAAATACTTGAACAATTCTAGATTATGCATTGCACATAATTTTTTTTCTCTTTTCGCTCGTGAATATTTTGTTTATCTACAATTGCGAGCACTGAATAAAGTCATAGTTATTAATCTCATTTCAAATTCGTATTATAGATATTATGGTAAAATTAACTTTGTTTTTCTTCGTCGATGATAGGATTAGATAAATTATTTTCTATTTGTATCGCCAAATGCATTTGTTGCTTCTTCTTCGTTTTTTAGTGGGCGAATAGATTGGCAGTTCGTTTAGGTACATATACATATTTATATATATATTGATATATATATACATACATGTGTATAATGTTGTTTCTGTTATTTTCTCCGTTTCGTTAATATATGACTTCTTCTCCTTGCGATTCGCTTGCAGAGAGGAATATCGTCGATATAATTCATTTTTGATATTGAAACGAATTGAAAAGTTCTTATGCACGAGTTGAAACATTAAAAAATAATTCAGCTGTCATCCGGTGATGGAGAAATTAAAAAAAAAATAAAACTAATATTCTCCAGTGTTTTTTTTTTCATGGCAGGCAATGTGCTCTCCTCCAATTTCTCCTCTTCTGTTCCAAAATAGAGAATAGCCGGAAAACTTTTGGCTGATATATACACTCGCACGTCGTGGAGAATAATGTCGAGAATGGTGATGGAAGTGGTGTGTGTATGTGTTTGTGATAGAGTTTTCGTAGAACGTCCGAGAGAAGTCATCGAGAGTACTTGGAGAAATTTTTTGTTCAGGATTTTTCAATGTTAGGGTTTTTTTTTGTGAAATGTTTGAAGACAGTCTCCTCCTTTTAGATGTAGTTTTCCTTTTTTCTTTCAAACAGTTTGAACACTTTCAACATTTGAAATGAGTTTTTCGTTTGAGTATTTCTTTCTTTTCTTTTGTTTTTTCGTGTTCAAATTTGTTTCGATCTCTCCGAGTCAACTTTGTGATGCCATTGAATAAGCAGCGTGGCAATATTGCGATGACATAAGACCTTCGTATTTGCAAGTTTTTTTCTCTTTCACTTGACGAACGTCTTTCTTGCTGTGTATTTGCCAGTTTGTGGAACAACTCTTTAAACTGTTGTCCACTTGACGTAGTAAACTCAAAAATATTTGTGAGTCTACTTTAATTTCAATCGCCCTCGCTGCTTCATATTCACGTAGTCGACTCTTAAATCTAAAGCAAATGAAGAAGAATGCAATCAATCAATAAACAGCCAGAAAATTTGGTAAATTAGGGAAACTTGGAACACTTGTGGGTTGAAAAAAAATCAAAGAGGGTCCAAATGTTGTTACAAGTTACCCTTCTACATTGACATCATTGATAAAAGAGGCGTTCAGAGTCTCACAATTATTTTGACATCGGGCAAATTAGTCATTGTTGGAAAATGAAATTTTACATTACCTACAATCAGGAGGAGTCTTCTTCGGAAATATTTTTTGGTTGCTGGGCCTGGGCAGTTTACTACTGGACGATTATGTGTGGCGCTGAGAAAAGCACAGTTATCGTCGCAATCAGCGTGAACAGTGTGAAGACGATCAGGCAAAGCCTAAGTAATAAAACAAAGAAACAAAAAATTCAGTCATAATTTTGTCACCTCGGTTGATTATGGACTAAAAAGAATCACAACTCTTCTGTCCTCATCCGAGTTTGCTCATCTTTTCTTCTACTATTTCTATGCTCCATTTAATCATTATTTATGACTCAAAATTGTATATTTATTTATGTGTCGTGAGTGTGAAATCAATTCAATAATTTTTTTATGCATGACAACTCTAAATACCTCCATAATTCTAAACATATTTCATTTCCTCATTCATTAAAAAGTAAATACGCCATTTCACGCCCTTTTATCACTTGAGCGCTCTACAATGCGTGAAATGACTCATCTGCCCGTTTAATTTATGTCCGCCAACGGCAATTCAGAGATTTTAGTGGTCAGCCTTAACTTCATTTCTCGCAGTCACTAAATCAAGAAAAAAAACACCACCAAAATAATTTAGCTCTACACAAAAACTATCGTTTTCCCGATATCGCTTTTAACAGCACGAATTTCCTCCAAACTTTTTTGTAATCATTTTCTTGCCGCGAGAGGTGAATAAAAAGAAACCGTCCGAGCATATGGCTCGAATCTCTCTAACCCCCGTTCTTTCTCAAGATAACAAACCTGTCAACAACCATCGCGGCGAATTTCCAATCGCTGATGGTTTCTGCTTCCACTTCGGCTTTTTTCATCCGTTTAGTGATAAATTGAAGCTCTTTTAAAATCCTTTGGAGCTCTGTTTGGGACCCATTTAATGGCATAGAAGCCGTGGTATCTTCAACGGTTGCTGGTCTGCCGGGTGTGTCGTGACCCGAGGTGCTGAAATCGATTATTCGTATATCAATGCGTAAACTATCTGTCGTCTATTCTCATGGGCATATGAGATAGATGGGAATAGCGAGACGATTGGAGACGACAGGGGAATGAAATACACCATTGATATCGCATTCCACTGTCCCTCTTTTGTCACTCTCATTTGTCAATCGATTCGCACATCATTGAATAGAATACTCCTACAAGAATTGAGGACGAATTTCTAGAATTGAATGTGAAAATTTGAACAAGTTTGAGGTTAGACGAAGTGGAAATGACCTCACAAGCTTCATTGCTCGTCAAAGAAATCACATTATGTCTTCTCTCGGCGTAAATATGATGCAATTGAAGTATCATACGGAAGAATATTATGGAAAAATGCGCAGGAAGTGACGCGAAATTTTCCGTCATGCGTTGAGAATTTTTTACTGGTATTATTTTGTTGTCGACATTTGCAATATTCATATTCAGAATATTGTTTCATAATTTACAATTCCAAACTCAGTGTCCGTTCGACATATTTTTGAGTTGATTTATCAATATTCATTAATTCTTCATCATTTTACCATGATGGAAAAAAAGAAGTTAGTAAAAGTGTTGTTTTTTTAATTATAAATACCGTGTGTACGCTGAGCTCATACTTGGCATAGAAGGCCTCAATCGCCAATCGTCGTTCATATCGAGAACATTTGCAATGAGGCTTTTGCTTGTTTTATTTTGACGCTCCATTTCACGCATTTTGCTGTTCGCCAGAATTGATTTTCTGGTTATCTTCTTGCCGGGTCTGTGCATACGCAGCATCCACGGTAGCCATTGAAGAAGAACTATTTTCACCTGGAGCAAATGAAATAGATGAATTGAAATAAAACCAACAATATTGAATGAGTGTAATTTTAGCAAAGATTAGATCATTTTTGTTCATGAATACAGAACTGAATAGTTAAGATAGAAGAGAAATGAAAAAATGCTCGCATAAAGCTTTGGAATTTTTCAAGAATCTTGATGATGTACGTCAGTGATTGCGTGCCGCTAATAGTAAAACTATCGATTATTTAATTACCCATTGTTCCATTTCATGGTTATCTGCCGTTCTGTGATGATAGTTGAGCACCATGACGGTCAGCACCACGCTGCTCGCCACCATGAACATGATGCAGTTGAAGTATGTCCCTGGTTAATGGGGAATTTTTTTCGTTTTCGTTTTTTTTTTAGTCGTTGAGGAAAAAAAATCCCCGGAATAGAAAAAAAAAGAGGAGAGAAAACAGCGATTAGCGTGTGAATTTTGAAAAAAAAACATTCATTACAATTATTATTCATTCTTAATTCAATTGAGGATTACTATTATTTGTTTGTTTATCTACATTGTTGGAAAATTTTGCAGATCATTTATTTTCCCCACGAATAAATCATAGCAACTTATGCATAATCCTCTATTGAATTTATTCAAACGTGATTCATTCCGATTATTATTTCGTTGACCATATGATGAATGCGATAATTTTTTTTTTTCTATATCCGAATTTTCGTTGTTAATATTTTTTTTCTATACACTTTTTATCTAGCGTGACACAAACATTCGTTCGCAAACATACACCGTTCAATTATCGACAGTTAGTCACGTTATTTATTAAAATGAAAGGAAAACACAAAATTAAAAAAATAATGCAATAATGTATTATTTTATATAAATATATTTGGGGAAAAACAATAGCAGAAAGATCAGTTAAAATATGAAAGACAATTGAATAATATTTTCAATGTCTCAAAGCAATGAAAACGCATGTGAGGAAGGCCACGCGCATAAGTAGAAAAAGTGGCTTTTTAGCCAGACATAAGAAAAAATTCATCAAAGTAAAAAATCATCGTAATAATAATAATGAAAATAAGCATACGCAATACTTACGCAATGCGCAAATGCTGTTTCACACTCATATATAAGAATCAAACTTTTCATTCGTTTTCTCATTAATTTTATATCTAAACATACTCGCAATACTATCAGTGTACAACATTCAATATTTAAGTGCGAGTGAACATTCAATTTGAGCATGCATAATGGAATTTCGGTTTTGTGTTTGGTTTTGTTAGAAAATATGTGAGTATTATTCTCTTCCAACTTTTACATGTACTAAAAAAAAATGAACTCAAACATAGCGCAATTTATTTTCTCTACATTTAATGCTTATTATATCGTGGGATGCAGGGTGCTCACGCATCAGACATTGGTGTGTGTAAAACGTTTCAAAAGCTCGCCGCGACATTCGTTGCGAAAATATGAATAGAAAAAAAATTTCTTCCACGTTCCATATCTTTTACAAAGATAATTTCCAACTATATGTGCGGCTATTGGTTTTAATTTTTCAATGTATTATACATCTTCGCAGTGCTTATGATGTTATAGCATAATGAATATAAATTACCGAATAGTCATTGCAATGTACTTATAAACATGAATATTTCCTATTTATTTCATGATTTCTGTGGCATTGGATTCAATGATTACGTACGCATTATACAATTTAAAGTCAATTATGACGAAGGTGAAAATAGTTTTTTTGGGGGGAAAATACTGTGAGTTTTTCGAGTGGGTACTCATAACTTGTGTGAAATGAAATACCACTATGCAATGAGAATAGGATATGAGATTCATCTAGAACCCACATGCAGAATGAAACATATTCCTTGTTGGAATTTAATAACACTTCTAACTCTTCACGTATGTTTCATTTTTACGAATCGTTTTATTGCCCTTTTCTTGTTTCCCTTTTTCGTTTTACATTGTATGTGAAGTTGAATGAATGAAAGTGAAATATTTCATAAAATATTTCATTTTTTCCAATGTGCATATTCATGACAGCGAGTATGAATTCTATGGTCATGACAGAATACTTCTCGTCTTTTCCAACACAAATATTTACGTAAAAAAAAAATTATCTTACATACAAAGCGCAAGGAGACAAAGTCTCTTTAGGATATTGATTACCATATTGTAGACATTGAATTGTTCAATATGTTTCTAAAATAGTTCAAGACTTGGACTATGCAGAATTGATATTATTTCAACGATGGTTTTCATAAAAGAGGAATAATAAAATCCTCACGCCTTCGTTCATGTTAATGACAATAAATTCCAACTCCATTAACAAAGAAATTTAATAGAATATTTTTTTCTTTATCACTATTTTATTTGTCATATTGAGTATTGCGAGAGAAGAATTAAATTCAAAAAGTGGGCAATGAGGGACATTAACAAATGGTGGTAATGGTGGTGGTGGCACATCGAGTGATGAAGTGAATTAGTGATGCTGACGGCTGGGGAATTAACTACTGCAGTGGAATAGAGAGGTAGTGGGTGAGATAGGGTGCAAGAGGTAGTGAGAGAGAGAAGGAGCGAGTGGGCGATTGGAAATGTCGAGTTCGATTTCGTTGGACGTAGACTATAATCGAAGCTTTGCAATTCGCCAGTAACGAAACGACATATCGCAGTTGTAGCAGTAATTGATTTACATCCATTTTTATTTTTTCATTCTCTCCCATATGTGTTTGATATTGGGAGTGCGATTTTTTCAAAAACGACAATCAAAATTTCACTCAACTAAATGGAAGATTAATATTAAAAGAATTATGGGTGGGAAATCCGAATATATATTTAGTTTTTTGATGAAGAGAAAATTGATAGGACATTTTCTGCTCCTCAATTCATGGTGGAGAATTTTTAATCCGGTTCAATTTCGATCGATACTTTCCTTTCATTTCTGCAGAAATGTGCAATGGAATAAAAGTGGATATCACCGAAATTATTCATGACAATTTTTTTCCCTTTATGGTTTTATATATTAAAACATAATTACAACATTGGGATTTGGTGCACGGTCGTACATGATACGTTTCTTAGGACTCTTCGGCTGATAATTTGTATCTTTGTATTTTTCCTTCCTATTTTCATTTCCGTAATTTTTCTACTTATATATATATATATATATCTTGTTCTTGTCTTGCCTTCCTTTCATTTTTGCCATTCGAGCATAAGTTTAACGAGCAGATGTAACGGAAAGCGGAGTTATATAATGGCACAACGAATGTATTTCCATTTACGTAGAACTATAAACATCGTCGTCGTCATCGTCGTTGAAAAGCTTTTTCTGTTACTTTTTGTCCGTTTTACAGCGAATTTATTTATTTTTATTTTGATGTCTTCAACGGTGGAAAATAATGGAGAGTTTAATGTGTGTGGAAGTGTGTAGTTTCTCTCGTTAACTTAATAACTCTTTTTTTTCTCCATATTTCTCTCTAAATGAAACAATATATAATGCGGTGGCGAAATTAATGCAGTTTTTTTCGTACACTTTCAACATAGCATATGAGAATTTTGTATAATAACTATAAGCATACGGAGAAAGGATTGAGTTGAACGGTGGAATTGTGGCGCATAAATAAACATCTTTACATACAACGTGAGAATATATGTGAGAGGATTGCGATGATTTCCATTATAGAACCAAGAAGGAATAAATAATATATATATGTATACAAAGATGAACGAATTTTCAATTCAAATCGTGTGATTCAAGAGAATCCGAGGCGTTGAGATTTTCCCCTTGACCTGTGTCTGTCACCAACCCGTTGGGATTTTCACTCACCACGAAACTTTTATTTTCATTTCATATTCAACGAGTTTTCATCCATTAAATTTTCCTGCATCATATAAGTGAAAAGAAAATTTTAATGGTTAAAAATTCTTCATCCATACACATCCATACACAACATGTTTACGGATTATAAAAAATTTATTATTTCCTTTTCCCGCTGCGACTTTTTTTCTCCCCCTCTTTCTTTTTACTTCCATTTGAATGGACTTTTAGTAATGACTTTTGCGATTGTAATGGAAAATGTTCTTTTCAAGAGTTTCCCGTTCATTTCGAGAAAATCGATAACGCTCGAAGAGATACTGCACTAGAGAGGGAACGGAGAAATAGAATATATGGTAGAGAGTGGAAGAGTGATAGAGAGGGTGGGAGTTGATAGCAGAATTCAGGAACGAACGAGAAGAGGACAATGAAGAACGAGATCGTAGCGAAAAGCTGAGCGAGATGAAGAGGAGAAGGCTATCCATTCTCCAATGAGAAAGTGATATATATTTGTGCGCTGCATACATATATATTTCTCAAATATACATACATATATACCAACATGTGGGTTTATTTTCCGGAAATGAGCGAAACTCGTGCGATGCTACGACGAAGATTCATGATAAACGTTTACGTATATTTGGTGAAGGGACAAAATCCTCGGGCGAGCGAGGGTAATGCTAAATTTCTCGGAATGAAGAGTAGGATGATGAGGGGAGAGAGAAAAAAAGGGGTAGGGATGGGGGTGAAAGAGCTTAAGGACAGTGTTTGACATAGAACAAGTGCAAAAAGAATTGGTGGAAATAAGTCTGGATTCTTCATACGTCTCACATGTAAACCAGCAATGATATATATTTATATAACCATATTTAATTCAAGTTCAGAAGTGCCAGAATTGTTATTTACATTCTCTTTTCGACATTGACTTGTTTCATTCGAGAGAGCTCCGGGAACTCTGAAAACTAAGAATTAATTTGTGAAAATATAATTACGTTCATTCATTTGCATTGTGAATTCAGTGTATGGTTCAAACTCTGGTTGGAATGTTTCGTATAAATGACGTAATAGAAACTTAAGAACAGCGTAGGATTATAATTATAATAATAGCACAACTTCTGATAATGCTCATTTTATCCAAGGAATTCATCGTTGAACTTTTCGACATGACGATGACAATGACGATGCCAAATAAATTATAATAACACGTGACATTTTATCATCTCATATAAACTGCCACAGCTGCTACAAGTATTTGATATCATGTGCGTGTCATCTATTAAAATATACTGCTATGTCACAAATGATTCAGAACTATTTATTTCAGTATAAAACCACATCGAGAGAGCCGAGTGTATGAGTTCGGATAATATTATAATATTGATACAGGAAACCATAAATGAACAGCAGAGTGAAAACAGAATGATATAAGATATAAATGCACGCTTGAGCTCGTGTTTCACAAATATCTATTGTTTATTTGATCCACTCTTGATATTTGTCCATAAAAAAAAAGTTCGGATACTAAAGTTTCAATTTTACAGCAATAAAATTTCATATAAAATTTTTATATTGATATATTTATTATTGTGGATTTTTTTTATGTGAGGATTGTCAAATATTTGAGAACCAATAACGTGATGGCACGGTATATGAATTTATTTTTTTATGTAGTGTGAGAGCAGCAGTGAGCATTTAAAGTGGACATTAATCCTTGCCAATGGCAGGGATCATGAGTTTGTCGAAAGCGCGAGACGATCGCAACGAAGATGGACGAGTCTGGCTTTGTGCCAGTTTGTTGACCGATTTGTCGGTGAATAAACGTATTCTAACTCTTCAACTAATACCCCTATCTCTCGCTGTTGCACTCTAGAACGTTGTCTACTCCTTCGTGAGACGGTTGGGAATTAATAAGTTACGACTACGACAAACTTTGGCCAATTCACTTTTCATCTATTGCTCGGGGAAACGTTATAGGTTATATATCTCTCTTAGATAACAGAGACAAATCGTTTTGGTTTATTGATAGTATATGTGTACATGAATGTATACACTTTCGACTGAGTATCTTTCACCTGGTGAGGTTATTTATCATGATGTTTTTAAAAAAGCTACAGAGAAATTGTAGAGGAATAAAGTTTTGAGGCATGAGAATTTTTATTGTTTGGTAGACGAAATAAAAGTCGAATGAGAACGTCGGTTGATGTTTCATTGAATGTTAAATTAGTTTCATTTGACTTGAGTTAGACTACTTTGACAGAGTTGGGAAATGAAAGTGGGGAACAAGAGAAATTCAAGGAGGAAATTAATTTTTTTTGTCTCCATAAAAATTTGTAAGATGCTTTGCCTTCGTTTTATCATCTTGATGTTTCATCAGGAATTATTAAAGGATACTAAATTCAAAACTTTTTTCCAGTTTCTCGTGAAAATAAATTAGGAACATTGGATGAGGTCCAACAATATGAGGTTAATGCGTTGAATCGACTGTTAAAATTACTCCTTAAGTAATTTGAAATAATTACCAAATAGTTTTGAGAGTACCAATGAACTTTAAAACTTCCAATTTCATTGCAGTAATACAATTAGATGTACAGAATTGCTAATAAATGTCTTTGTAGAAAAAAAATCTCAACAAATATTTAAATGTGGAAATTAAAATAGAAAAATATTTTGTCTACATTCTCAACGCTTCCGGTTTATATTTCATTCAGTATCTTAAAACCTCAGTAGTAAAAGAGCAAATTTACTTCCGGAAATGAAGGAGATAAAAAAAACTATAGGAACGAGAAGTTCACACATAACATTGTCAGCCGTCGTCGTCGTCGTTGTCGTCGTTGTCGTCGTTGTCGTTGTCGTTGTCGTCGTGTGAACACATATATACAACAGCCTCTAATCGCGCGCGCTTTCCGACAACGAATATGCTTCATAAATTCTTGGGGACGCTTGTCTCCACCTTGTATTTCGTGGCTGGCAGGGACATTCATTAACATTGCAGCGTCTCTTAATTCAAGTTTGTGGGGAGTGGCAAAAAAGACGGAGAGCGAAACAGAGACAGGGTGAAAGAGAAATAAAGAGACTGCAATATGTTTACACATATATACTGCACGATAAACGTTCACGTTTATATTCTTTTCAAGAGCGAGACAGGGGTAGCAAGGTGACTCTCGTTTTTTTTTTTCCTTTCTACACTTATTCTTCTCGCTCCTGTTCTACCATCTGTACATTGTGATCCGGCTATTCTCTCAGGTGCATTTCTCCTTGAAATCATTTCAGTCGTCGACTTACGCGTTAATCCCCCTCGCTTGCATACTCGAGCGTTTAACAAACACAATTCACGTTCGCTGCCTGTTTTTTAAATTCCTCTACCTTTATTTTTCTTTATTTTTGTATTTTCATCTCTTTTTTTTCCTTTCATGTTGTTATCATCTCTTTTTTTTTAATCAAAAAGAATCATTTGCATTTGACTTTCATACTATTTCAGATTAAATTCATACTGATGCGTTTGTATGTGAATGTATTTATTTTACTTTTTCTCGTATTTAGTATGCCATTCGTCCATTTCGTTTTCCTTTCCGTGTTGGATTAAAGGCGGGGTATTGTGGATGGATTGCTTTTTTTTGGGATGTTGCAGGAATTTTGTTCTTGCTCATGTCAATATCCGGATTCTCGTTTCCAACTTTATTTTCGTGAAAAAATATTCTTTTAAGGTAATAATTGGTGTATATATATAGAGTCAGATTTTTATCAATGCTGAATATTTATTACTGTGGAATTGAATTTCTGTCTCAGAATGAATATTCAATATTGAAGAAAAGAGGTGCAATTATCGCACTAATGGGTATTGATATTGCGGTTACACAAAAATCCATTCAGGTTGATGCATTTCTCTGTTATAAAAAGCCCAACGTTTCTTGATGCCATTGATATTTTTCCCTTCCGAAGAATTGATTCAAAATCTTTTTAGATGAGGATGATCCTATAAATTGCAGTATACCAACATATTCTTAGAAGAAAAATATTGTTTATCAATTCATGACCTTATCCAACCTGAATCATTGGAGTTTCAACATTCTGAATGTTGACATAAAGGCCAATATCAACATTCTGAAGTATTTCATTTCGATTTCAGCCACCCTCAATCGATTCAAGACTTTCATTCCTCTCCGTTTCTAAAAATACAAGAGAAATATTCCCATTCAAAATTGCTGAAAGATTGAACACTGGATTGGACTTTGCTCTGGAATGTGTTGAATAAAATATTCCTAAAAAAATATTGTAGCATCAAAGTTTCATTTGAAAATAATACTGATAAAGCATTTGGATTCCAAAGAGTATCTGGGAGATAATTCTTTTCATGAGGAACCACATAAAATACTGTTTTCCATAAAGTCATAGCTCTTGGGAAGGATGAAGATGCACATGAAATTTTCAATGTTTTGAAAGAAATCGTAATGGAAAGAGAACAGTCCCTTCGCGAGTTATTCCCCAGCGAATAAAATCGCTGTTCAATGGAATGCGATGATAACTAAGGCAAATCAAAGTTGACTGCAACATCTGAAGAACTGTTAGAGATATCAATTTGAAATTCATACAGGAATTGTGGATCCCACTGATCCATAAGTTATGCAAATGAATCGATTGAGAAAAAAATGTAACCACTTCATGATCAGAGTGAACTCGAACTTCTTCGAGTTTATCGTTCTTACGAAAGTTCGCATTCAAGTACCATTTCTCTTCTCAATTTCCAAGTACATTCGACGAGTTTCCTTCACCAAGGAAGATCTCAGCAGCCGAAATTTCCTTGGAACTTCCATGAATCCTCAACCGTTGGAATAAAATCGTAGTAAAATCAAATCTCTCACGTTTTCTCGTATTTTGTTGTAATCTCAACACTATTTTTCGCTGTGACTCTTAATATAATTTTAATTCAACCATGTGATGTTAAATATTACAAAAAAAAATTACTTCCAGTGATATTTTGGTGATACAAAATATATTCAATTATCTTGATCAAAACTTATGAATAGAATGAATTGAAATTATCGACTAAGAGTGGCTTCACTTCGTATGAATATATGTTCCATGAATTACGGTATCGTTTGAGTGCAAATTTTTTCCCGTATTTTTTTGTATCATTTCTGCTACTGATGGCACACTAATTAATTAATCAGATGGGATTAGGATTTGATGAGATTGAGTGCAGCAAATGTAGACGCATGTGGAATGGGTGGAATAATGTATGTACAAACAGCGAGAGAGTGAATTAACGAAAATATTAGGTAGAATAAAGTGGTGGAAAAAGAGAGAGATAAAGTGAAATAATTTAAAAGGAGATTTACAGATTCTCAGTTCTAGTGCATTAAATCAGAGGAGATATCCCATGACATTCCAATAGAAAATTCGAATATATGATCATACATTTATATCAAATCGGCTCATAATAAAACTTTGAAATAATTTCTATGACACATTTTAGTATTTGAATATATCGTGATGTTTTTTTACTGTGCGAAATTGACTTTTCAAAGTTTATTTACTTACTGACTCCCATTCTGATTCAATTATTTACTATATTTATATACATCATTTTGCTCAATTACATTATTTAATGAGTTTCATTTTTAATTTTACTTCAAGCCGTTATTTTAATTGCAATTTATTTCATGCTGATATTATGTGTGGTTTGTTATTTGAAGCCATAGTTCATTTTATATCTTATGCATGGCATTTCCATTTTGATGGTTCATGCAATTATTCAATTAAAAGAGGGAATATGATAAATGTTGAAGACATGCGGTACTGGTTCACTATGATTGTATTTGCTATGGAATATTAAATGTTTTAGCCAACTTGTAAGCCAAAATGTTCTTTATCAGAAATGTTTGTCAGTCAAGGGCTTCATTTCCACCGTTCACTCAAAGTAAATATTTTTTTTGTCCCTTTTTTTACAACATTTTTCATTGAAACGAATCCTCAATGATTGTTACCTTTGAAAATAAATTGGGACGTGGCGAGGCTGTAGCCCTTAGTGAGAAATTTAATGTCATAATTGTGTATTTCAATCAAGGAGGTAATTTGATACGAATCTTTTGACGAGCTCATGTCGATGGTGGTCATCACTTCACATTCGTTCAATCCAATTTCTGATGGACATTATCATCATCATCATCATCATCGTTGTCGATATCTCCCTCTCGACTCTATCACTCGTTCATAGTGGGTAATTCAATTATTTTAGTCATTCAACAGTAATTGACATTGAGCTTGTGACTATTGAGTTGCATTGAAAATTACGGAATTCAAATGCACTCAATTGAATCAAATCTAACGATAATTTCGGGCATTTGGAGTTTCACTTGATTATAAAATTTCCAATTCCTGATGAAAATTTTGAAATTTCTATGCAATCAATTTTTAACGTCAATATCCATTTTTTCATTCTTTCTCTATGTAAATTTCCATAGTGAATTAAAGCGTAGAAGTTTAATATTATACTTGCTGAACTCGTTTTTTTTTCAATTCCGCTTTTACATTGGGAAAATCCTCATCTACTTCGTTACTGTTGGGTTTTAATTATGTGAGGGTGAAAAAATATGTTTTGACAGGACGAATTTTTTCGGAGAGAAAAAATATATTAGAGTTATCATGATTACTTTTGTATTGTTCGGATCGGTGTTATTTATGGGCCTAAATTCATTCTACAATCGAGTTATTGTTTTGAATCACACAACGAGGTGAAATTAATCTTTTGTGACCAACAATTAGTTAAAGTGTATTCAAAATATTGCATAAAACTGACATACAACGCTGTGTATTCAAATGAAGCAGAATTTATCATTCAAAAATGGTTTTATTGCTTCGTAAATATTTGTTCTCTTGCATTTATTGCTGCGTGATTGAGTAGAAGAAGGAATCTAGCTATGGAAATATTTAATAAACAGATAATAGTAGAAATAATATAAACATATCAGTCCCAAGCGTATAGAGTACTGCGTATCATCGCCATCATTTAATAAAATGGTTTTTCATCAGTTAAAAATCAATCAACTTATAGTTTATTTTATTAGAATTTGTACTGATATTTGGTCTACTACTGAGTTCATAAATTTACAACTAATTCATAGTGTGAGATATACAGCTGAAATAGAAACTTAACCTAGGGCTATCAGCGACTGTCATTCGATTCCATTTACCTGAAAAATGCACTTTATGCTTATCCACATTATTTCAATATCAATCGATAAAAAAGAAAAAAAGCAATGAATGAATAGTGGTTATAAAGGAAATAAAGGTCGTACACATTTGCACATACGCAAGCTACTTGTTTGGAGGCGTATTCGTGTTTTTAGAATGTGATGAAAAAATTTGCTTGAAAAATAAACATGAAAGAACAGAAGAGTCGAAAATTAAAACATAAAGAGTGAGTGGCTGTGATAAAATTGAATAAAAATATTTTGCACAATTCAAACAGTTGATGGACGGGGGAGGACACACAGAGGATGGTGTAATATTTACTGCGAAATGAAAGCTTTCGTGCGCTGTAGCTGGGTGAATATTCCGTGTTTGTGTTCTTCGCGTTTGATATGCAGTCCATTTCGCTACTCACACATAGATTCTAAATTGACTTCAATCTCTTTGTACTCCAAATTAAATATTAATGAATTAAAAATAAGAATGAGAGTTCATGTGCAAATTAGTTTGTGTGAAATCATTTAAAAGAAATGATCATGATGCTATCCAATTTCAATAAACTTTATTGAATAATACTATGGAAAATTTTTGCTAACAAAAAAGCATTCATTATATATTGGGCCGGGCTCCAAATACAAATATTTTCCTGGATATTCTCTCGTTCAATTAAACTCATCCGAATATTTATCCAATGAAACTCGAAAATGCATTATCAGAAGATTTGAATATAACTCTACATTGTCACTCGCTCTCTTTCCCAACTCTTCCAATTTTCATTTTCACGCAGCTTGCATTCACACTCTTTCTATTTCCGATTTCCTGGAGAATAGATTCACTTGGACCCTACGTCTGTGTCAGACTTTCAAATATTTACTTGAGAGCTAAGCGCCCATTTCAAATGCATTGCTTATACCTATAGATAACTATTACCACCTTTTCAATATTTTTTTCGTTTTCTTTCTTCACGTTCCCATTACTACTTTGCATATATTTCCCAGCCATCGCAATAAAAATCCTCGACAACAATCATTTACACAAATAAATTTCCATCTTATAAAGATCAACAAATTTCAATTTACAGTAAAACTTCAATTTTAGATGAATGCAAAATCTATTGTGCATCAGATTGAGAATACTTTTCAAATTTTATTAATGAATGTTACGAAGAAGAGGTCAGGAAGGAAATTCACATCTACGATTTGAAGACTAGGTGAACAAGAGGCCGTTTGTATTAAATGTACACATTGACAGAAGCCAAGTACAATAGATCAATATGCACAATGAGAAATTCTACACCATTGCAAGAGCTTCAGGCTATCCAACACGAAATACAATCATCTCGACCAATTATACATTAGACGAACACATGTGTGTGTAGCTTTGTGTCATTAATTTTTCCTTCCTGTTGAAATTGTGTGTCAGGCGAGCAATTGAGGGTGTAGGCGTATGGGTTGGTAATCATTCTACGTGAATATGTTTATTGACTGGATTTGGATAATATAATATACAAATGTAACGCTTGCGATTGCACGTGGAATGAGATTTGATTGCGAGAGACAGAAAGTTCTCTTCATTTATTATCAAACGAATCGAAAGAAATTTCAATTCATTTTCTGTTTCCTTTGTTTCTTCGTTCAATTATATCATAGTTAGAAGGGTAATTTTCCATGTCGTTCGTCTGATTGCACGCGTTCGCAAATTCTCGATCGTATATATCAAACCGATTATTCATCGCGTCCACTTGTACGTACATGGAACTCCATTAACAATTTAATTGACGTCATGAGAAATTATTCACCTCGTTTATTCTCTCATCCGTGACATCACTAAAAGAGAAATGGAAAAAAAAATGAGAATAAATAATGAAAACAAAGAAAAATCGCAGACCAATCGAAACGGATTGGCAATGCATACATATATTTTTTTATTTATTTTTTTCATATTTATCTAACTCTCAAGCTTTATCGAAGCATCAAAAGCCAAAGCGTGTTAGTGACTGGTGAATAGAATAGGAGAAAATAGGGGAGTTGGAGAGATGACAGGAACAGCCAGAGCTGAGCGTATACAGAATGTATATAAGTACATGAATAAATGAGTAATATTCAGATAATTATGCGCTTATATAATATATAGATACGATTTTTTCGAAAAAATAGAGGTTATACTTTCGTTTTTTTTACAAAAATTGTAGCGAAATTTAAAGGTCGATGACTTCGGAAATGTTTGCTACAAGTTTCCATGTTGCTACATTAAGCGAAAAAGGACAAAACAAGAATTGCACATAAATTCGCCTGACGCAACTCCAAAAGGGAATTCTGTCGATGTCAATTTAGTTGCAGAGTTTTTCATTTAACGCTGCAAAACTCGACTGGGAGAAAAAAATTGCGCAGTATATCACGTGAGGTTAAATTGGAGTGGACAAAATTCTCTTTCGATTGACGTTTACCGAATTTATTTGTGATTTTTATTTCGCATCCTGTGGAAAGTTACTAACTTGTGCCAAATATTTCGCGATTCAACAGATAGACTTTGAATTTATTCACTGGAAAAGAGAAGAAATATATTAAACCGGAATTTGCAGAGAGAATTTGAAACTACAAAGTTCGAGCTTGGATATGAACCCTGTGGCATCTCGTTGCGATTATAATTAACAAAGTTACCGAGCTTTGAACTTTGACGATTTGTTGTAAAGAAAAAGTGGTCCCTCAATTTTTTCGAGCATCGTGTGAATAAAGTGATACAATAGTTAATAATCTACCAAAGATTGTTCTGTATTTATATCATGGCTCAGAGTTTTATCAGATTGAGATTAGTTTACGGACTTATAAATATAATTTATTATTCATCCCATACTTTTTATTAATTGTTTGTTTTCATTTTCAAGTTCTATTTAAATATTTCTTCTTTAATCGACGTATGTGATGCACAACATTACCTTTAGAGTCATGCAATTTATCCTGAGAGACTTCAGCGAAGAGTTTTTTTGTTCAATGCGAGAGAGATAGTGACAGAGGCAAATACGATTTTTTTCTTTGGCTGATGGCACGAGGGAATAAGAGTGATTGTATAAGCTGAAAGATAGATTGAATAAAGACTGTGATTATCTATTATTTTTTTCTCGCGTTTCAGAATAAAGACGGTCTAAATAATAACAATAACAATAATAATAATAATAATGATAATAATGGAAAATTTATTGAATTTACCGCAATGAATCTTTGATTTCTTGCGATTACGTGACGAACTATTGTTCTCATCTTATTGGAATACTCTTGTGATAATTAATCTTCACTTTCGATAATGATTTATGTCACATAACATTAGAGATTTCTGCAGAGTTTTGTATGAAATAATAATGAAGACGAAGAATTATTTACATCACATACTGCAGTGTATTTAATATGTCTTCGTCTGCAGAGAACAATAATTCTGATTTTTCTTAAAGCACTTCTAATGGAAATGAGTTTTTCAGTGTTCGATTCAAGTAGATAATTACAAAGCAAAGAGAACGAAAAATTATTCGAAGAAAAAACAATAAGAGAATTGTAAAAACGTTTCTATTTTTTTGCGTTGTTCATAAGAAAGTTGAATACTTATTAAAGAGTAATGAATTTAATAGAAAGGTGACTGGTGGAAATCAGAATTTAGATTAACTCATTAACGATTGATAAATATGGTCGCGGTTAGATGTGATTGTTTGATTTTTACTCGAGACTATCCCTCACTGAACAAAGCGCAAACTTCGAAGTGACTAAACTTTTTTTTATTTAATGACATCTGTTTAGTAGTAACAATGAATTAATCTCAGATTTATCAAATGAATGCGAGAACATTTTTCGCCAACGTTACAAAAGAAGAAAAATTCGTACATAATAATGGGTGAGCGATAATGGATGAAGACTAACAATAGTCATATGCAAAATTGAATATTAATCCACCGAATGATTCTCAGAGAATGAGACTACGAAAATTCGATTTCATTAATTAACCCCTACATTCGAACATTCAATTTCGTAATTTCATGAATATTCAATTCTGCCTTATACATCAACTCTGAGAAAGTTAGGCAGTCAATCATATCCAAGTTTCTATATACCACAAGCGATTTTACCAATTAATTCTCTCATATTATTATGATACATATGAATGTTGATATTTAAGAACGCTTTACGGTCAAACTTCTTGTGACGATTTTTAGGACCTACGAAAAATCGTGAATGAGAGCTATTAGATAATTGGAAGAGGAACATAATCCATATTCATTTTTATTGATCGGTTGATTATTCATTCCTATCTTCCACCAATCAACTTTCTTTTAAATACAACACGCACATTTCCAAATTAAAAATTCTCTATTTCAGCTTCTGTAAATCATGTGATTTGAGTTCACGAAAAATGGCGAATATTGTTGCTACGTTATTCAAACGATATCGTGCAATATGGCGCTCAATATTTTTCGCATACTCCCCTTGAAGATTTATTCCTTCTGGAATTTATAACTTTATTACTATTTTTTTGTTATTTGATATCATTCCATTTTTTTTTATCTTTTTGTCATATCATAGGGGGAAATATGAATATGGAATATTGCTGCCATTAATCGATTACTCGCACACGCTTCGAGGAGGATAATGGATGGAATGGTATTGGTACCTATGAGCGGCACGGCTTCAGAGGATCGCGTCAACACGTGGGCCACCAGCAGCGAAAACACCGTCTGTGACAGCAGGATCGTAACACCTGCAACATCACACACGCATACACTCTCACGCGCCCCCCGGCTTCCGGTACGTCCTCTTCCTCTTCCCCTTTCGTTTTCTTTTTCTGCTGCATTTTCATTTCCGTTTTCACTGGGGTCTCTCGTTACACATACAATTTATGTATTTTTTTTATTGAAAACCCAAAAAATGAGATTAATGGTTTAATTTTTTTCATCTGCCATTTTTTTTTATCACTATCATTCGTTATTCTTCAATTTATCACTTATCGATTTGTCAACGGGACAATTGACTGATGGATAATACATATCATGTGGTGAAAAAGAGAAGCGAGAAAAAAACAAAAACATTGTAGGTGCAGTTGCAAAATTAAAATTGCGATGATTCAATTTTATTTCTACATTGACTTCTGCATTTAATTTTTTTTTCCATTCTACAATTTATTACCCATTCATTTTCCAGTGGAAAAGTCGTTACTGTTTGTGATCCAATTCACAATTGACTGAATAATCAATAAAGTAATTAATTGGTAGAGCCCAATACTTTATTGGGAAGAGGAAAAGTTTACAATGACTAATAAATCAAACTAAAACCAAAATATTCTTGGAAGTAAGACTTCACAAATCAAATACCAGTTCAGTTCATTTGACATAATTTACTAAATTACTGATCGATCGATTTTCATTATAATGCTCATGGAGTGACTGAAGTACGCTATTTCGACTTATTACTAGAAGGGCTCTCACACTCGAGTGCACACTCGAGTGCGGTCTAAACAGATTGATAAACTTGTGCTTGAACGTATCGGAAGTGCCCCTTAGGATTAATATCGTATTATCAATTTTAACTAACATTCCTAATACACAATGTGTATAATTTTCAGTCTACGTATAAATAATGGATCTCACCCACATTTTCAAAGCTATAAAAATCCCTATTTCTACGACAATATAATCCCCACCCATAAATCATATTTCGACATGAAAGAAACAATGAAAAAAGAAAAAAACACGAGTATCAATATTTTTTCCCCGCACGTTTCATGCCAACCACAGTATCTTTAACTTCATAATCATAAAAAAAAAGAAGTTCCTATGAAAAATAAAAAACGTAACATGAAAAGCATCGAACCGAGCTACTGTTCACACATTTATATATACAAACTATATATCTATACATATTTTATATTGACGTGAGTGTAGAGCAATTCTGATTACTTTTAAATTGAGGTTTATCAGGCATATGACCTACATCATCCGCTCATGTTGTACGATCCTTTCATACCGTATGCTGATTTCCAATTAGTAATAGCGACTTCTATCAACAAAAAAAAATCAAAATTATAATTTATTCCTTGATATACGAACTTCCCTTTTTTTATTGGGTTTTTTTTTCATCCGTTTGAGTTTGATGTTGGCTTTGCTGATGAGCGATTCGCTTTGATGAGCAAAAATCGATCAGTACTATGCCAACTTCTCATATATATATATACATATACACTCATGCATGTGCGTTTATGTCAAACTTGATGTGAAGCGAGGCGGAACACAAGGTGTTGTCTGTAAACGCGTTACGTGTACGACATGAAAGTGAGATGAAGTACAGAGACGTTAAATGCAAGGTTGTATATGGATGTTGGTGAATGTCATACTTGTGGGATATTAAACACGTTCTCTGTTGAGAAGTCTGGTTACATCGCACGCAGTACGGAAGTAGATGAATGGTTATATATGTCATCAGAATAATTATTTTTCCAACTTTATCACTTGTTGGAATACGATGTCATCAAACGCCTCGTTGCTTCAAAAACTCATTTGAATTCCCTATTGGATTAAATACTACGTAGATAATCTGTCTCTGTGATGATGAAGTTCTTTTATCTTTTATTATGAGATGCATTCTCATACATTCTCTGTTGATTCTAAAATTATCAACTAAGAAATAAATATTCAATGTTATGAAATCGAGATTTCGCTTTTTTTCGACAGTTCTCCAATAAATTTCAGGTAACCAGTTGGGCAATGACAATTTGCAAGCGTCAGGGCGTTATATGCGCTCATATACACAGTACAGTAAATATGTATATAGTAATGCGATTGCGTCAGATGTGGCTTTGCGCACATCTGGCTTTAATTCGTGGCACATGTCGAGTAATGCCAAAACGCAACGATGTGGATTCGAGAGCTTTATGTATATGTGTGGCTGAAGTGTATGTGGGGCACACACAGATTCATAGATGAGTAAGTGAGCGAATTATACCTCTTGTGATCTCGCGAATTTTCATATTAAAGCAAAATGTTATGGGAACTTGATAGAAATTCTCATGATGTGATATTGCATTATAAGGTTACCACTGTGTATTCTGTATATAAATGAGACTTATGTCAATAGTGTTCGTTGAATTACCGACACAATTGTGATGGGTTTCGTGGCAAGCACTTTGTGTGAAACTTCATAATGACAAAGTATGAAGACATCTTGCCAAGTGACATTTCAATTTTACGAAAAGTTAACTGTATTCGAGGTAATACTATTGCTATTATGTATCCCAACAAATTATTCATTGTTGTTGGTGAGTGGGTGGGTATAAAGTTTAATTAAATCATGTTGCATCACTCACTTTTCTCATGAAGCTCAAAGTGAGCTCCTGTTTTTCAAAATTAGTTTTGACTTGAGCTTATTTATACGCGAATTTTTAATCTACATCCATTTTTTTGAGTGAAAAAAATTAGGTGAAAGATGCTGAGTTGGCTGTTATTATTAAAGGCTCCCTTTTGCATTTTGCGAATGAGAAATAAGAGAATTTTTGGTAGAAAGTCGTTATGAAGAAGTAGTCTTCCATTAAAACGATTGAGATGTTTTTATACATAATTGGAACACAATTATACATTTGGCACATGAGCTCGGTCGTTCTAGGTTAAACCAAAATATTTTTTTATGATTGTTATTTTTACTATGGCAAAATATAAGATTCGACTGGTGCCAAAATCATTTCATTGGAGTATTTTTTTTCTCCAATAAATTTATAATTAAAATTATTCAGTTTCTCTATCGATTGGTGTTATTGGTTGTAAAAAAATGCAATTTTTATTGTTATTGTGGATTGTTTATAATTGGCATGATGGATTGGTTATGTTGTGTTCGCATCTTAACTTAATTGACAAGTGGTAAAAAAAACTGTTAAATTGATTCGAACTTTCTCTAGAATTGTTCTATTAATTGTGACCCGTATTTAAATTTAGCTGTAATCAATTTTTTCAATTAGAATAATTCCATAAAAATGTATCGGAAAACATACGAAGGCCTCTCAATTCACTTCGAGTCACATTTAATTAATTTAAAATCGACCGTGTGGTTATAGTACTTCAACCGATTATTGAATAAAATTCGTGACCGGATGAATAAACCACGTTAGAGAGGTAAAGTATTTCCACTATGTATAATCAATTTTCCATTTCATTTTTTTGTTATAACGCTATTTTTCTTCGTATAATTTCCACTTCTTGTGGTAACAAAATAGAGCTCCAAATGGGTAATCGTGCGAAAGGTTTTGACATTCGCATTCTGAATGTATGTGAGCATAAAATATTTATCAAACATCGAAAAAATTTAATGCATATAAATTTGCAATTTTATAACAATTTCTGATTTAGTTTAATCAATGCGTATGCACTTGAAAAATGAGTGTGAATTCGACAGACAATTGGCCATTTTTATAATTCCGAAATGAACAAATGTATTTTAGATAGAAGAAAAATAAAAAAATGTTCATGTAGAGAATGCGAAAATCTTTATGAATATTATTTTTAAATTCCATCATCTTAATTATTCAGTTCTCCATTCATGATTCAAAAGTAGCCCCATGTCTGCTGAATTTAAACCCATCTTGAAAACAACTGTCACAACTTATCGTATGTTTTATTATAAGCGTGGTTACGATTATTATTTTATTATTTCTTAATTTACGTGATAGAGCGAATATTCATTGGCACAAACATCATTCCAACACCAAATTCAGCATACACGTGACACTAAAATTTTCATATATTCGTAGCGTCACTCGGAATATATGAATATATATTTACAAATATTTATATATTTAAATATACATACAGGCAAATTCCAGCATGAATCAATAATATATTAACGCAATTATACTTATTTATAGATAAAAATCGATATACATCTTATGAGTGGGATGAAAGATGAAAATAAATTAATTAAATGGATTTGTGGATGATAGTGAATTATGGAATAGTAATGAAAGTGGCAGAAGTTGATAGACTGAAAATTCAGCATTGATAAAAAAACATGATAATTTAGCTTGTGTGAAGCACTCTTTTGATTTTCAGTAGATATAACTGTGTTATCTGAGGTAGAGCACTTTGGTGAACGTTAAAAAGTAGATTTTTCCTTGGTAGTTTGGATTCAACTATGTATGAAGGTATCCAACACGAAAAAGTCAGAAATTAGAATTGTGAACGTAGTTCCAATACATAAATTTATGACAGAAGGAAAATACCTTCTTTCTAACGCTCATCATGTTCTCCCTTGGTTTTTGAGGAAAATATTAATTTAGAACTATTGATAGATCTAGAGAAGGAAAATTCACTATGCTCATAGTTTCAAAACTATGACAATTGTGACAAAGAGTCATTTCCAAGTACGGTGCTAACAGTTTGAGTTATTTCTCAAGATTGAGTGCCAAATCATGCTATAGATTGAGAAAATAAATTAGCGACAGAAATAATTCGTTTCCGTTTTTTTTCTTGTCATAGTTTGTGATGATAAATTGATGTGAAGAAAATTCGTAGGAGCTTTGAATTATTCCCGAAAGAGAATGATATTCATTGGCACCAAGCTAAACTTCCAACTGTACTTAAGCTGCCTCTCTAGTATATTTCATACTTTTCCACCGTTTTCTCTTGTGTACAATACACTGACTCCTCAGAATAAATAATGAGAACATCGACGTTGAAATATGACACGAATGGAAGGAGAATCTTTGATGTGCAAAGTGTGAAATCAAAATTACTTTGAGCAACAGCACGAACCAATGATCTTCAATCACTTTTTTTATCTACTTTTTATCTTATGTTTTTTCTTTATATGCTCTACCATTAACGACTTCATGAAATAGTGTAAACGTGCTAGGGTCATGTGTCAATTAACATCCTTCGTTGGCAAGTTTGTCCTGACACTCATAAGCGCCTGTGAAATTTATTTTCATTATCATGACACACCAGTTAATCGAACTGACGTGAAACATCAGACCCTTCTCGACTAACTACTGGAAAAAGTTGAATTTGTATTCTGTACCACTTCCAATTCCTGATTACAAAGAGGAACACATAGACATATCATAATTGGTAAGAAGGAGGCAATTGGACTCTGAAAATTATTCCAATGAATCAATGCCGTCATTAGAACTCCTGTCAGAAACCTCCGAAAGTCTCTTCATACCAAAATTAGTTCGTACATCTCCAATCGTCCATGTCTCTGATCTCAATGAATCCATTTCGATGGCTATCAAATGATTTCTGACGAGAAGTCGTGTTTCATCGAATTTTGATAATAACTTCGAAACATGATGAGATACTCTTTAAAATATCATAAAAAAATTAGCTAATCGATGAATTTAGCTCCAGGTTTTAATATTTATCTAGAAAATCAACAGAGATATTGTGAAGAGTTGATTACTAATTCAAGCAACATTATTTATTTCTAAGTATCGTCCACGTAACTTAATTGAAGGAATAAATCAATACCATTAACCTGCATCATTTTAATTGTAATGGCAGATTTAATTTTCGAAGAGCGTTCGCTTGTGACTTTAATTGTCTGATTACTTTTTTCCTTGCCGTAATTCTCAAGCTCAATCAAACAATGATAATCAATAGGAGCTTTGATATTACGTCGACTGGCTGATATCAACTTACAGTTTTCAGTAATATGTTCAAGTACTTTTCTGCACTGGAGCACACAACTCACTTCAATACACAGTTCTCCTTTTGCCAACTAATATTCCGCTGTACTGATCTGTTGAAATTTAACTGCGACTTTAGATGAGCTTAGTCCATTTGAGATTTTCATCTATAGTTTTGGCCACTGTTAATTTGAGATTCATATTTCTATTCGAGGGCCAAATTACTGTCTTCACGATAAAAATTTTCTTACCGCTTGGTTATTTTCCCTGCAATTCAACATCATCACTTCAAATTTCATTACACCATTTGGCGAATGAATTTTTTTCCACTCAGTCCAATTGTAAAATTGAATTTTCTCAGTGAAAATAAAATAGAATTAAATTGAAGTGGGAAGAGAAACAAGAAGAAAGAATGAACAAAGAAAAAGAGCGAAAAATTCTGTAACTTTCCGCATGGAAACTTAACTCATCTTGACATTATTTGTGTTCGTGATCGCCTCTTGCCACAAAAGAATGCATCAGCATGTATTATCAACATTATATAAGCATACTCTCTTTAGATCCCTCTTATTTTGTTCATTTTTCTGTTCATTTGAATTTTCCTGGCAGTTTGTATGAAGAATATAATGCTTTATAGAAAGCTTTGTAGGGTCAACGTCGCGTGACATTTAATCGTTTTCAGATATTTTTCATGACACAAGTTTTTCATGTCAAAAGAGTTTACATCTATATAGATTGTGTGTGAGTTTAAATTTCCTCTACATCTTTATATAACAAAGAAGATAAAGAGTTTGAAATTCACTCGGCAAATCTGCCCTAAATAAAATTGTCTTTTCTTCAATATTGCTTTATCAATGTTATTTATTTTCATTTTTAACGCAATGCATTTTATCATCTTCCATTTTCAATTCCACTCGAATAATTCTGCCACGTACAAATAATCCAATTTGTACACATACAATAAATAAATCGTGCATGTAAATATGTGTGTAAATGTTATAGAATAAGTAGATAAAAAAGCATCAGCGTATAAATATAAATACCAATATGAAAACATAAAATAACAAGTGGGGTTGTGCTTGCTCGCTCGCTACGCTCGCTCGCATGTGGGGTTGTGCTTGCTCGCTCGCTACGCTCGCTCGCATGTGGGGTTGGATT
>JAPYZF010000575.1:0-31442 GCA_030523045.1 Meteorus cinctellus | reverse complement strand
TACTAACCGTTCTATGCACATTTATCTTTAGGTCTGCCTATGTTCACGCTGTTCTTTACTCTCCCATGAGTATAATAATAGGTAGAGTGGATAAAAATGAAAATTTCCCGACCCAGGCATAATTGATGGCGACTGTACAGTAGAAAATATTTCAGCGAGCTCTGAATCTATATTGGGGGTGTTTAGACTAACTCAACGTTGAGCAACGTTGAGCGGTGCGGCCCATGGGCGTTTTCGTAATGAATTTTATCTTAACACTAGTATATGGAGGGTAGAGGTACCTCTACCCTCCATAGATATTGGGGACGCCCGTGTGCGACTCTCGCGTATGTCCTGATTGGCCAGACCTGGGTTGTTAAGGTGGGCGGCAGCATTTGAATTGCAGGCCAAAATGTCAAGAACTTATATTTAAAGTGTGTTTATTCTCTTCACGCTTGTACTTCAGTCAACTGCCATATCGCGCTGAAACCGCCAGTTCTCGTCCGATCACTGAAGCTAAGCAGCACTGAGCGTGGTTAGTACTTGGATGGGTGACCGCTTGGGAACACCGCGTGCAGTTGACTTTTTTTACTTTTGCTACCAGTATATTGAGAAATAATAATTAATTCCATTACAACATTATGAAAACAGTTGAGATAAATTTTGTTCAAAAGTATTGAATCCTTTTCTGTACCTTGAACGGTATAGAGGATTCATTTAGCTCTGTAAACACTTGCCAACATGAGTCTCCTCCCCATCAGTGCTTTTCCAATTGCCAAAAATCATGATCAGTATGATCAGTAATTATTAGAACCTAAGATATTGATAATTAAGGACAGAAATGTAATTTTCTATTCAATGACCTATCTCGGCGTCAAATTATCCGGTAGGATTCATTTAATTAAAGAAGATTTTGCTTAAGTCGGTCGATACTTTGTAAATTTTTTTTTTTTATAAACCGTTGTATTACAATTAAACAAATATTATATCAAGAAAAGGTATGTAAAACTCATTCGGGCTATTTTATTCATACGTGAATAAAAAAAGAAATAATTGCTATTTTTGCAACGATAACATCCCTCATGACAATGCCGAGAAAATTTTTCACGTTCAATCCACAGTTTTCAGCACTGAGCACATCACACATTGATGTCTCAGAAACTTACAATTATGTCCACCACAAACGCTCGCATCGAATTTAGTCATGTCCCGCCCTGTTCCATACAGTTCATAGTTAGCAAGGAATGAAAACAAACAAATATCGTTCCTATGTTAATCAGACAGTGAATAGTCATCCATTGTCCACTAAATTAAAAGTTTTTGAATGAAAAAATAAATGTATCAATATAAAATGATAAATCTTCTCAATATTATTCTATATGGCCTGTTCCTCACTGGAGGACGACGATTAGATAAATAAGTTAATTTCAACCAATGCCATCAGTGACCTTCCCTAATATATACAGTACAACTCGATATATATTTCAAACTTCATTCGTTTGGGTGGGAAATATGCTACTGTCTACATCTAACCTATCCAAAGATGTGTAGGTTTCTCCAAAGATACATCATCATGAAATGCACGATTTCATCATCGCCAACCATTTGAATATAAATACAGCTCTTATTTATGGTGGTATGTAATGGAAAATGAAACTGATAAGGCGAATAAAGAAGATTGTATAACACCAACTAAGCAACCTAAAATTGACAATGGAAAATCTGGATCCTTGCCTTATGTTAAAACTTTGAGTTCGAATGCAATTCAAGTGAATCCGAAACAAGTGAGTTACTCCAATTGCTATGAATATGTTCAGCCGAACATTTATGAATTTGTGGTGCGAAACTGCATAAAACATTCGATCGAATATCATTTTATTTATTACAGAAAGGCAATCCATTGCTGAAGTTTATTAAAAATGTCCCATGGGAATATTCGGAAGTTATTCCTGATTATGTCATGGGGATCAGTGTATGTGCTCTGTTTCTATCTTTAAGATATCATCAATTAAATCCGGATTATATACATGGACGATTGAAATTACTTGGCAATGCTTATCAACTGCGGGTATTGTTAGTTCAAATTGATATCTCCGAGCCTAATCATGTATTGAAACATTTAACACGAATATCAATTCTTGCTGATCTGACGTTAATGTTGGCGTGGAACAATGAAGATGCTGCGAGAATTATTGAAACATATAAAATTTTTGAGCATAAACCGCCAGAAATGATAATGGAGCGTGGCGATGCGAATCCACAACAAAAAGTAATGAATCCAACGCTTCTGGTGTATGACTGATTTGAATAAGGTAGTTTCAATTGCAAGTATCAACTTGCTAATTATCCTTTCTTCAATTCCAGCTCATCAGTGCATTAACCTCAGTGAGAGCAATTAATAAAACAGACGCAATGACATTGTTAAAAACTTTTGGGACAATGGCTGATATATTGAAAGCAACACCAGAAGCACTTGCACTTTGTCCAGGAATTGGAATACATAAAGCTCGTAGATTGCATAAAGTTTTGCATGAACCTTTTCTCAGAAACACATCGTAAAAAAGTCTTAAAAACAAATAAAACGAATATTTGCTATTATTATTTATGCACAGCAGCAAAAAATGTACATTGTGTAAGCTGGATCTCTTTAATATCAAATTTGTATTCTCGATTATCCATAATAAACGAATTTGTTTGTATTTTGGTTAAATTTTAGTGGTTATAATTGACTAATAGATGGCGTTAGTTGTTCCGTAGTTGTGTGTTTTGAGGTTTATCTTGGTAACTCCAGTGTGTATGTAGTATTATAAAAATTAGTAGTGAAACATATAAGCGTATTATTCGATCTGTATTTTAGCAGTTATCGCGTTTGTGTTGTGTAAAATGGCAGACGAAGATATTAATGGCGATTCTGATGAAATGCAACAGGAAAAATCGCAGAAAAAAGTTGCTAAATATGACAGCGGTGCTGCTGATTTAGAAAGAGTAACGGATTATGCGGAGGAAAAAGAAATTTCTTCTTCTGACGGTTTTTCATGTGTAAGTGAATTTTTTTTAACCAACCCACGTGTTCAATTTGATAATAGTTTAATCCTATATTACTTTTGTACCATCAGACCAACTCTAATATCAATGCATCACAATGATATTTTCATCAGAATCAACTTTCCTTCCGTTTTTTATTTTCGATTATGGTTGAATGTATTTCCGTAACTGAACATAACCTCTCTACCGTGATTCGTTGAATTCATAGAATACTAAATAATTTTTTCCTTATCTAATGACTTATTCAGGCCCTGAGTATAATAGGTGATCGCCGCAATAAAGAAGCAGCAGAAAAAAAAGCGAAAGAAAAAGAGTTGTTGAAGGTTTCGATAAAAAAAGAGGATGTTGACTTAATCGTAAGTTATGAAATCAAATTGTTTTCACTTTATTTGTTTATGTACAGTTTCAAATCATTTTGAATGAAATAATTCGAATTTATGTTTTGCAGATGAAAGAAATGGAAATAAATCGGAATCTGGCAGAACGGACACTCAGGGAGCATAGAGGAAATGTTGTGGATGCGCTTGTAACATTGACCAATTAAAACATTCAACTTTGATTGTAGACAATAAGTTTGTTTTCTTGATTATTTATCAATGAATTCTATCGCGTCTTACGATTCACTACTGAAGAAAAAAGTGATCGAACCTTAGATCATAATGTTCGAGTTATCAATATTTATTAATAATCATCATACACATCAAAATTCAATCGTTATTGATTACCCGTCTTTCATTAATATTTATCGTATCCTCATTTTTATTCTTCTCATCATTTGGTATTCTAGTGGCACTTAAATAAACTTACCATGAATGAATTCAAAAGTATATAAATTCTTCGATGAATGGAAAGAAAAATATTTTCTCAAGCTGTGATGGTGAAGAAAAAATAACATTTGAAACTGATACAGAGTTGGAGGATGGGATGGAAAATGAGTTCTGAGCACGCATAAAATATTATTTAATGAAAATGTAATTTTATTTGATGTGGTGCAATGACTTAAAGTGAATGGAAAAAAAAAAAAAATGAACATTCTGTATGAGCGGGATCGATGAACCGCGCTTATGGCTACGGACAATTCCAAACTGTCATATCGTATATTTGAAAAAATGGCGAACGAAAATGAAAACCCCAAATTTATAAATGCATCATTCAGTGGAAGTGTTCAAAATTACAAATGAGAAGAACTGATACGATACTGCAATTGGAAATTGTCCTATTGCGAGCGCTGCGTTTTGTTTATGATGAGGTAACACTTGTCTTAGTTGTACTTATTTTATGAAATAACCCAGTCACACGCTCATATATACTTGCTACAGATTGAAATTGTCTTTTTCCATGAATAGATATACACAAACTGTCATTCGGTCAGTAATTAGCCTTTCAATTCTTTTTTTTTTCCTCTCTGAAATAAACTTCCAAATATTATATATTATCAGTTTTTCAAATTCCTTTTTAATTCCTTCGAATCGCTCGACAGTCCCAAAGACTACCCATGTAATGAAACCTCCATCATAAATATAGCAGAAAAAAAATACCGAACAGAAATTGCCAGTCTAGACAAAAATGAAAAAAAAAAACGCAATCATTGTGAAATTAACTATGCTGTTATTCTAATTCATTTGTAATATAGTAATCGTCTTCTCAGACATTGTGTTTCATTATAAAATAGATAGCAGTTGAATATGTACAAGTAATTATCCTTACGATTACTATGGGCTTGCATTGTAACTTTCGTGAACTTTGGGACCGCATAAACAATTGATAATTGTCCACAAATTTTTTCGTTCTCCGTAATTCGCTTTCGATTAGACGAATTTTTCACTGGCTGAAAAATCGCTATTGGGGGTTGATAACCAATAATCAGGGATTCGAATGTCGAGGAAAGTAGATAAAAATACAGTTGCAATAATTACAATTGGACTTATCACAGAACATGTATGGCATTAATCATCGTCAATTATGTAAACGGTATCGTTAATTAACTGTAAAAACTAAGTTTCGAATAATTCGGGAAGCCAATAGAAGTATTAAATGACAATCGTTTTTCTTCGTGTTTTCTCTCTTTTTCATATTTATGTTGGATTGCCACTTATTTTTCTTCTTTTCCTTTCGGTTGCCCATAATTCAGTTCATTTATGACCACACATTTCCTGTTTGCAGGCGTTTCCGTTTCCTTTTCTGTGACTGAACAATTAGTTATACAAAGAAAACTATGAAATTATTTCATTCTATATAATTGACTAACGTTGATTTATACAATTAGTTTAAATTTTCTTCCAAATGTCCTCATCAATCCCCCAACAACGAGTCACCATTTTTATTTATTATTCCCCTTATGTTTCTTCATTTGCGACCAAATAGACATTATTATTATTCGGGATCTTTCTGACAATTGATGTAATGAAAAATTGATAAATTATGGACAACCCTACATTTCAAATGTTTTTTTTGTTATCGTTTTCGATTCAGTTTTGTTCAATTTCATCAATAATAATTCGAATCTCTATCACTTTCACCAACTTTCCGATAGTTGAGAGAAACAGGAAAATAATAATAATAATAATAATAATAATAATAATAATAATAATAATAGTTGTATTCATAGTAGTAGTAGTTATAGTAATAGTAATAAGACATTAAACAAAACAAACTGTGCCGCGTCGATTCAAGAGAGTTTGTATAGACGACTGATCAGAAATTCAAAACACAAAATGAGGAGTACGAAAAATTGGAAATAATTGTGGAATTGTGGGACATTTATCTACGAACAAAAATATACAAAAATACGGGGCACAGATTGAATAGCATTAATAATAATTATATTAATAGTTTTATCGTATTCAGAGAAAGAGATCATAAAAAACACTAACTAGAATCATTTTTCCTTATTTTCTGGAAGAGTTCGACGTTTCTTTCATTATTAACTTGTTTCTTTTTTTTCTTGTCTTCATTCAATTATTACAATTAAAAATCACTAACGTTAATAAACAAAGTGTCTAACTCCTCAAGGATTTATCACTTGTTCCTTCGACTAAAAATTAATTTTTCATACTTCGTTATTTTGTATTGATTTCCTCGGGATTGTTGAGGAGATAATCAGTGGAGCGCAATGAATTTTGCTTTCTTTCGATCCACGATTAAGGAACAAAGTATTTTAAACATCGTCTGGCCGACGTCTTATCACAATTGCTTGTGTGTCGAATGCGTGGCAACATGGCGAGTAATCCGAATAATTGTTTTTTTTTCCACTTCTCTACTCAGTTTTCGACTCTCTTTTCAATCACGTTTTCATTCATGAAAAAAAAAAGGTTCAGTTCCTGCGAGGGCTTATTTTTTTTTATAATTCATAATTTTTTTCCTCCACTTGTCCATTTCCAACTTCGTTGTCCATAGACAGAGAGTTAACGAGCGCACGCATATGCGCGAACCGACACGTATCCTTAGAGGTGGGCAAACGAGGTGGGTTTCTCTTTTTCTCGATTTCACTCAGTAAAATCTTTAATTCTTTATTCATTATTATTATTGTTATTATTTATTATTATTATTATTATTTTATTATTTATTATTATTTTTTTTTCATTCTTATCTCGTGTCATTTTGATGCACAGAGTCAAAGACAATAACCGACACTTCACTAGACACCAGAGTCCAAGTTTTTTTTTTCAGGGGGCATTCCATAGTGTTGCGTTTATTTATTCCAATTAACACGACGAGCGCACTTCTCTGTATGCTCATTATATGTCAGGAATCGCTACACTCTTGCCGCCATATTTGCTCTTATTTAGTGGTCCAGCCAATCATTATTTCTACTTCATTTATCAATTTTTCGAATAAATTGTATGGAAAGAAAAAAAATTTGTTTCTTAATATTAATTTAACCTCATGGTGATTTACCGCGGGGGAGATTGGTTGAGTCGGCGCACTAGAAAACATTTATTTAGCACTAGAACAATTTTTTCCTTTTTTCATTTCATTTTCATTCCACTGTACACTGAATGAAAATAGTCAAGAGGGATGTAAATGAGGCGGCGACGTAACTGTAGTTGTCGTGCCGACTATTAACGGTGATTGCTTTCAGCTTTGCTTCACTCGTTTCCGAGGTGGTCCAATTGGCGGTATTTGTTGCGTTGCCAACGCCCGAAATGCCTCTGCTATTAAGTGTGGGTGTGAATTTACCATCGATTTAAATCCCGCAGTGTCCATAACATCTGTCGCATGGCTGAAAATCGAAGGAATAAATATAAAATGTAAACCAATGACACCTCAATCATTTTAGTACAAAGATTGCATTATAAAACATACGTATTTATGAAATCGATGGCTTGCGCTTTTAATTGATCAGCACTATGCAAATCTGCGAGTATTAAAATATCTGCTGCATTCTCAATTGCAAGACTCGTGCACAATGCTTCTTCGCACATAACTTTGAGCCTCTCAAGCGCATATTTGTCTGCTGCAGCTAATAAATCATCCGCCATCTTTTCAAGATTTGCCGCTTTGCCTGTGTAAATGAACCGCAACATTTCCCGGAGAACTTCGTGATCCACGTCAGTAATGTCAACACGGTTTTGCTTACGTTCCTCCATTTCGTGTTCGAACATTGCTGAAAATACAGGACTGCGTGCTGAAAATTAATAGAAGAATCATGTTTGGTTAATACTTTTTCTCAATGATAATTTTCCATATAATAATGCACAATTGCAAATTTCAATTCCATACCAGCAAGAATAGCTTTGTGCGCTTGAAATTCTCTTCCACAAACAGTCAATGTGACGTCGCTGAACTTTTGACTTTCGAATAATAATCCAAGATCATCAGGTAAACGACATTCTGGTACTTTGAATTGTATCGTGTTACTTTGTCCAGATATATTGACACTATCAGCCACAACACTGACCTATTTTTTTTTTTGCGTCGATGGTGCAAAAGAAAAATTAGCGATGAATACAATTTCATTTGGTTCTATAACAAAATAATATCAATAATAAACATACAAAGGTATATACCTCACAGAATATCGTGAGTTTGTCATCGGGCAACAGTCCATTCGCTTCATCCAACAGGAAATCTCTCCTTATGAATTTTTTGAAGCCCCAGTCCTTACCCTGGACGAACCTGTACGCTCGTTGACTTTCTGAAAAATTGCAAAACCCACAAACACAAAATTATCATCGAAAGATCAAGATTGATGCTTAATAGTATTGAGTATCATATCCATTATTGGTCGGTTAACTCACCCATAGCTTTGGTTTCTTCTCTTTTGGCATTAAGGATAGAAAATTTGAACTTTGCTCTGACTTCTGATTTGTTGCACGACACAAGAAGTAAATAGAGTGATAAGTAGTCCTTGCTCTCTTCGTCGAGGCCTTTTGGATTCACTCTCAAACACCTGCAAGTTTACACAAAATTTCGCTATTTTATGTGGTATATCATTCAGAGTTGATGATTTTTATATGAACATTCGAAATACATATCTACAATATTTTGTTCAACTATTTAATCAATCAATCATGGATCAACTCTAAATAAATTGATATAATGCATTAACCCAATCATTTGATAATCATTAATCATTCGACAAATATTATCCAATGAAGAGAAGTTGATATTTCCAGAGAAAAAATTTGGCAGCAATCACAGCATTCAACACACATGATTGAACAAATTGGTGAAGGATTGGATGCGTTGAAGTTAATATTTCGAAACATTCAATGACTTTCAAAGAAAAGAAAATGAATAAAATGAATAGAAATGAAAATCATTTGAGAAAATTCTACAAATTTCAATCTAGTTAACTCACCATTTGAGTTTATCATTGGCCCCTGCTGAGAATGTTGATGATTTCAATACTTCGCCCATCTCTTCACGGCAGAAGCTGAAGTTATTAATTGTCCACATGTAGCTGAATTTGACCACCTTCACCTGTGCACATAAAACCTTCAAATGCAACACCACGTCAGATTGTATACCGTAGAAACCAAACATTTTTTTAATTTAAATTAAATGATATAATAATCACTGAAGACAAAAAATATCAACACAAAAGAAAAAAAGGAAAATATACAAAATAAAATTTTTCTCTACAGCAAACTATCATTTTTTCTTCACTCAATTCTCACCAATTCTAATGAGACATTTTGATACATGTGCTTGGCATATTGCGACTCAGACAAAAGTATGATACGATAATCCGCCATTGTAGTAATGGATATTATATCAAATATTGTCATACACAGTCTTGTGACTAGACGTAAAACTGAATTCACAGTCGTTCAGGGCGAGCCCACACGGACAAATACACCATATCCAAGAATTATTTTTCCATGTGCACTCAAGTCAGAGCCATATCTATGGAATGGCTTCTCTTTTACGTGGGATCGTTGATTATTAGTTCAAATTACGCGATTCACCATGGCGTAATGGTGAACGGCGACATTATGTCAGTTATAATCAATCAGATCAAAATAAAATAATCATCATTATGAAGAATTAATTATTGTTCAACGATTGAAATGATTAATTTTGAAAAGTATTATCAATTACTCAGTGTGGTGAAAACGAGTCGCAAGACTGAACTATATCACTGCCACAACTATCCCTATAGAGAGCAAAAAGTAGTTGAATTGAAGAAATATAAGTATGTATAGATAAATAGAAGCAATGAGGAGAAGCAGGGGTGATGGGAGGTGAGCTCATGCCTTCCCTTCTGACTCTCTTTCTCTCTCTCTCTCTCTCTCTCTATCTCTATCTCCAACAGGAGAAGTCATTGCTCTCTGACGTCAGATTAGTAAGCGACCTTGACGATCGGAGCCAAATCTATTCAGCTAGTTGTCGCCTTGATGGGCCAATGACCCCGATTGGGTTATCATCATCGAGTGTAGGAGTCATTGTACGATAGTCTCTCGACACTTTAAAAGTGCTAAAAAAACGTAAAAAAATTGGGTCCAACAACAATTGAAGAACATCATTGATAAGAACAGTAAAAAGACTTCAAAGCTTCCTTTCATTATTAATTGATAGTTGTATATGAAGAAATGAAAATAGTTTGAGAATAAATTTCATTGTATTGTCCTTCGGGGAATATCAGTGGTTACAGGTGAGTGAACGCTAGGAAGTAGCAGAGATTTTGCTTTGAGGTTAACGTCCTTGATGTATGTAGAATAGATTCATGACGAAGAAGAAAATCAAAATGACTGTCAGATGATTTGAATTTTCGTTCGTTGGATATGCAGACAAGCATAAAGAATGGAAAGATATTGTTAATGATGATGAATACAATGATAATGATGATAGAGTTGATGATGATACTGATGACAACCAAATGTATGTAGAAGAAAAGTCACGGGGGTCCACGATGTCCAAGGCGGTCGACGCCCCATGAGTGTCATTCAACTCCTCGTGTGCGTGCGACTATGTGTGTGTTGTATGTGTATATGCTCGTCAACTGCGCTCCCGCCAATCGGCCTTGAATTCATCCTCCCGTGTCCGTCTACGGTGTTATTGCGTTGCTCGTGGGCTGCGGGTTCAAGCGCCCCAGACACACTGCTTTGAGCTTCTTCCGGTTGCAAGATATATACAATAATCCATGAGCGCGCGCTTGTGACAACGCACCATGCAAATGCAAATGCCCAACCCATGGGTCAAGCGACAACAACACAACCCCAGTGGCAATCATCAACACCAGCGTATTGTAAAATTATTTCTATTGCGGAATTGGCAAAAAGATACAGCTATTCATGGAATTAAAGCTAAATGAATAGAACAACCTTGTAATTTGTCTCAGAAACGCCGAGATATAAGGTGAATAGAAGAACTAAATGGAATTTGATCAAATAAATGTGAGGGAGTTGCGGTGTAATTTCGTGGTTTTATATACAAAAGACAACGTGCATTCGAAAGAAGATGGTAGAGAGGGTGAAGAGAGTGGAAGAGTAAGTGGAAAGGAGTGGAAGAGAGGAAGAGAGGAAGAGAGGAAGAGAGGAAGAGAGGATATCTCTCTTCAGGTCATTCACTTGGCAAGGGTGCCAACCAGTAAAAATAGAATCAGTGCGCCATTACAGGAGTTTTAAACACTCACGCACACATATATATATATTTATCAGTCTCAATACTCTTTCCATCAAAACTTTTTGTCATCTATTTCATTGATAGTTTGTATCTGATTTTCGTTTATCATTACCAACTATGATTAATGTAGATTTAACTTTTTTCCTTTTGTTTGTTTTCAATTTGGTTTTCTTGTACGGTTTATGATGAATACGTTTTGTTTATTGCTGTGTTGGTTGACCTGGCTCCGCGAACACGTACCTGTGTGTAACACCAATTTTCAGCAACTGGAGTGTTTACTTCTGGCGGTGGTGGGCTTGGCACACGGCTCACCGCCATACTACTGCTGCTGTGCAAATTTGAGCTGACCCGCGACGTCTGAGGCGCACAGTCGCTCACCGCAAGTCTGTAACAGAATTGAAAAAGAGAAAAAATTATTATTTGAAAACACATTTGGAAAAAAATAATAATTATTATTTGTTATTGAAATAAATGAAGTTCGGTAGAAACGTACGAGTCGGCATTATTGATATAAAAATCTGAATGAATAAAAATAAAGAGAAGAATATAGAAAAGAATATGGAAAAAATAAAGAAAAACGGAAGAGGAAGAAAAGGGAAGGGAGATGGCATGCAGGGCACGCGATGATTTCTTCACGTGCACTCAAGTACGGAACTGCAACGACACACAAGTGCAGCTTGGAACACGCGCACAAGAGTACATTAGCCCCTCAGGTTCATCGGACTTGTTTACGCTCCGATGGGATAACTCGATGAGGGAAACATGTTCACTCAAATATACTTATTATTTCCTTCTTACATACATTCGACAATACCAAATTCATGCATTTAATACGTTTTATATCCCAACAACAATCTCAATAAACAATATCATCATTTTCAGTCCTATATTTTTCGGAACACCTGAAATTATTCTCACACTCAAATCTTCCAGTCGAATTTCATCGACACTCGACGTATTGAACCATCTTGCCTCAATCAATATCCTTCACAGAAAAGAATTTTCTCTAAATGATATACATAAAGAATGTTTAGAAGTTTCAGTAGCAAGTTGTATCATTGAAACTCTTTCATATGGATGTATTAATAAAAAATACATTTGTTCTTGTCAAAATAATTCCGTTGGAGTGTTATAACTAAAAATTTCATACGACTTCATTAAGACAATGGAAATAAAGAAGGTGGTATTGTGTGGCGTGTAAGACGGCATGAGGTTGAGGGGCTCACGTGCAAACGGAAACTACTACCACTGCTACATAACACCACCACCATTACCAATACCATCACCATCACCACCACCACTACAACCACTGCTGCTGCTACTACCAGTACTGCCAATAGAGTTGGTGTCATAGAGTGCATTAGCCCCACAGGGTCATCGGACTTGCGCTCATCCCACTACTACACAATACCGATTCTTACAATATATTCTAGTTATATATTTTTTTTGTCACTAAACAATATATTCAATTATTTTATTCCAGAGAATTATTTTCATCATTCACATTGTAATTATATTTTACCGACTATAAATGAATGATGGTTTCAAAACATGCTATAACATGAAAGACGATTTCGATGTCAGTGATGAATTGTTGATAGAAGCGAAAAAAAAATTTATAGTTCAATTGAAAATAATATTACAAACTTGAATCGAAACCAAATCTTTTTCTTTTAAATTACTTTATTTTCTCCGTATACAATGCAGTGAAGAGCAAGTTGAGTGGTATTGTTGTAAAAAGAAATCGGGAAATGAATTCCAGCTGGCATGAGTTCGCTCAACTGTTACGAATAACGATAAGAATACGCTGCTACCACCAGCACCACCCACTGCCACCGCACGTCGTCATATACATTGGGACAACTTGATGATTGCGTGGATGGATGCTTGAAGAGCGAAGAAAACGAAGGAAAATGACTTGGCTATATAAATATATATACACATATATATATATATATATATATATATATATATATATATATATATATAATAAAGTGGTTGTGAGGAATGAAAAATAAGTGAGTCAAGTTGAGAATTCTTAATATTAAAAGCACTGGCACGTCATCAAGCTTTATCAAAGGCATTGTCGAATTCAAAGTAATGTGTGTGCATCAATTAAATCCCAAAATTTCACCTTTGTTGTTCAAGATGAAGAAACATGAGAAAATACACAAATAAAAATGTTCTCAATAGATTGTTCATATCAGAAAATAATTTTTGAAACTCAAATTTCTCTCATTTTATTTATAAATTTTTTTTTTCCATTCGTTACAGTGATAGTTTTACTGCATTGCTTTCATATGCTTTGTGGCTCATGAGAACTTTCACTTGCATGCTATCCCACCCACGTTCTCAGATTATTTTGTGCAAAATGAAGTTATGCTCAGGGAGAGTATATTCACACACGCAAACACAGACACACCACACACGCTCACCAATTGACGTAGAGAGAAACCGTATCTATGCCAGATATAGTGAGAGAAGTATACAGTAGGAGGTTAGAGAGTAAGTCATGCGGAAGCAACCAATGACTGTGCGCACGCACTTGTGAAATAGCTCGCCAATTTCGTTTACTAAAACATTTACTATAAATACACAATGTTCATAATAATAATAATAATAATGATAATAACAATCATTAAATTATTGAGACAACTGTGATTATATCTGTGCTGTTTATCCCTTTATCATATTACTTTTGGATGAATGACTGAATAATTAATGAGTATGAATTCAATTGAATGAAATAAAATTGGGAAAAATAAAATATTTAATATAGAAATTGTAGACAAAATATAATGAAAGGGGAAAGTAGAACGGTGAAAACGAGGAAGTTGAGTGAAAACTGTAACCTATACACAAAGTACAAACGAATGATTTGAAACCTCTGTAATTATAGTGACTACGTCGCGCCGTTGCTTCGCCACTTGAGAATTACTCGTGGTAGTAGTGGTGGTGGTGGTGGTGGTGGTAGAGCTTGCCAAATAAATTCCGGGAAACATTCACATTTGCGTTGTATTTGAATCACCACACGACTGTGTGCATAAACTGTTTCCCTTTTTCCCATACTCAATTCAACATCTCTTTTATGTGCCCATCATGATTCTTCCTGCTATTGCTAATATGTTCGTCGATGTCAATTCAACTGTAAGGTTGTTTATATCAATGAATAAATATTGGATGTACTAAATATATATCAAATAATTCAATACATTTTCTATTGAATAATAGAAACCGTCAGGTCAATTCAATAATATTCATGTCCCCTTTATTTTTTTTCTTTTCTCTTTCAATTCTCCCCTTTCCATTTACTCATATATGATCAATTACTCTCATTTTCACATTTGTACAGTTTTCTCTCGGTGTGTTAGACCAATTGAGGCCAGATCGAAATCAATGTAGAACACAAACACATGCATAAATAAATAAATAAATGTATATATATATAATATACAGATATGTATATCCTACATGCAGCAATCAAATCTAATCTGTCATAACCTAATCGACGTGATCTCATATGTCAAGGTTGAGAGTAAATGTAATTGTATTGGTAAAGAGAAAAACAAGATGATCGAAAATGAGAAATAATGATTGGAATTATTATAACTCTAGTTTTGCCTTTATTGCATTCATTTGATCAGTTGCAAACATTTACTCGTTGGTCGTAATTTAATTGTATTTACGTGAAACACATTACGTTTGTTAAGAAAGTTGGTATATAGATTGTGTGCCGCGTCGTGTATAGGAATGAACGGAGAGAGTCAAGGCTAGTTGGCTCTGCGCGAGGCACGTGTGTGTCTGTGTGTGTGTGTGTTTGAATATAAATATATATATACAGATATATATATAATGTGTGTGTGTGTGATGATAAGACAAAGGCTGTGTGTAGTGTGTTCAAGGGCAGACAAACACCACCACCGAGACTGCTATGAAAGACTTTGGAGTCGCGCGCGTCAGCTGTATGTGTATATAAAAATACGCAATTAATGAAACGGAAAAAAAATATAACGGAGGAATATCACCACAGCACAAAGAAATTAATTGAGATGTTGAAATGTGAATTTTTCCAAAATAATAAATATTTATCCACGAGTTGATCTGAATTGTTTAAAGCTGGAAAAAAAAAGAAAAGGAAATAAGTGAGATAAATAACGAACGAGCGGCAGTTGCACCTGAATTTACGAGGATCCATCGGAGCGAGCGTGACCAGAGAAGACGCGGGGGATTATGGCAAACGATAAATCAGGATTGAACCAGCGCCAAGAGTGAGAGTGAGAGAGAGACAGGGCAAGAGAGATAGGAAGAGAAAGAGATGGAGACTCAGAGTATAAATTGCAGTGAATCGAAGTGCACTCGCGTGTTCGATCGTTCTCGAGGGAGGCAAGCTGCGAGTGAGTGGGTATATAAAACACAGGACAAGTGAAAAGGTGAAAGAAATCGAATTGATTGGGAACGATCAGAGTATTTCTCGTTTTTGTCTTGCAGCATTGCGTACTGAGAATATATTTTTAACCACCATGCATTCGATAAACTGATGTAAACATTTTTCCATACATATTGTTGCATTTCACTTTATTGTTAATGACCAAGTGCACAATTTAGAAATAATGTTAATCAAAATATCATTTCATTTTAAAATAAATAATAGTTCAGTTAAAAATTTATTGATCTGGGAATGTATTTTAAGTTTGTGACTGATTTTTCGTTGATTCATAACAAAATTTGAAAAATGACCCAAAAGAAATTGGATCTCATATTGAAACAAATTTATTTTTTGTTAGAATTTTAATGCATCTATAATTCGACCTTTGGACCGTTCCGCTTTTCGATTTGAGTTGAGCTGGTCTTGTGCGCGCGTGCGGTCCACCGCATCCACCCAGCGTGTCGTATAGTCTCTTGCCTGCTATCTCTGAGTGTAGTACTCCGCAACACAGTATATATCTATATACATATATATACATAGATATATATGTAACCAAGAAAATCGCTCCAACTCTCTTCCATTTTTTGTCTGCGTTTCTCCCTATTCCGATCGATAAATCAGCTCTCAACGCATGAATTCTCGCTATTAGTCAGCTTGCGCGCACACGCAGGGAATTGGAAAAAAATTTTATCCTTCCTAATGTCGACCAATCTTATCTTGACTGTATAAATTTTGCTTTTATAGTCATCATTGCAGTTTCAATTTACCATCAATTTATACATTACTGTAGATAGCATTGTGAGCCCTAGTGATAAAGCATCGTTTTAATGTCCATGAGCACTGCCCATTTTTGAAATAAAATTTCGTATCACCATAACAGTTTGTGACATAACAATTTGTGAAATGGCCAATCCATAGGATGAAGTCATTATTATTAAAGTGGATAATTAATCTTGTGATGAAATATTTGTTCACGAATTTTAATGTTATTTATGAACGAGTAACATAGTGATTTATATTGTTACAATTGAATTCATATAATTTTATTGAGCGTTGCATCATCCTCAATATGAATTTATGTTTTATTGCAAAGTTTAGTGTTGCAAGCGAAACCGACAAAACCACAGTTTCCTCCTCATCATTTTTTCATATTTTGTGTATTCGACAATTTTTAAACAAATTAATTCGGATTTTTTTCACAGCTTTTCGATTTATCAACTAAACAATTGGACGTGATTCGAAAGTGAATAATTGTTATTGAACCATTTTAGATTGATTACTGAAGATAAATTGATTTGAGAAATAGAATTTTATTTAATCGAAGCAACCTGTGTGTGATTCCAAAGGAGAGTTTATTAAAAACAAAAAAGTAGAAGAAAAACAGGTCGACATAGGCACGATTGATCTAACGAAAGAGGGCCTAGTATAGTCATGGAGGACCTCGCGCAAATTGGCCGTGAGTCCCAAGGTCGTCGAGTATCCCACACGTCCCAGGGGCACTGGCCCCATCTGATCGCACCGACTGCAGTTCTCGAGTTGTAGTGAGGACGGACGGTTGGAAATGAAAGAAGGGCCGCTCAAAAGAAGAGCATAACAAGAAAAATGCAAGAGTTGAGAGACGTGTTTTGCTCACAGAAAATATTCTTTAGGAATTAAGTTCATTATGGAATGCCGAATAGAGGAAGTTATTCGCATAAAGATGCATTCAAATCAATAATGAACATTCCAGATCCGAAGCTGTTCAGTAGCATTAGGATAATTTTGATACAAATATTTGTATGATCATAGATAAAACAAAAAAAATTGAATGTGATATTTTCTATTGATGCAAAATATCGAGCAAGGAAAAAATTGTTGAAGATGACCCAAGCGAGTGTATGAGATAATAAACAGTTTTTATGGCGGATAAAACCGAGAATGTGTTGACGATTACATAACGAGTATCTCCTCTTCCGTAAACTTCAACGAAGTCTTACAACATGGTCATTTTTATTTTTATTATTAGCATACATGCAGTACTCATTGAAAAAGAGTTATACACTCTCACACACATTTCTCTACCATCATAAGGGTTTGTAAACATACAAAAAAAAAACACACGTGCGTATAATCATTAATAAATTTTCCAATTATAATGTATAGAAGAAATTTCATTTTTCAATAGGTAGTTTTTGAAGGGAGTATTTTGCGATTCAATACACCATGCGAAAAGACGAATGGATAGACGGCCCTGTACCCTTGAATCGAAGGTTGCCACGACCGAGGACGCGGCCTAACCCTCCTGCCTCTATATACTCAGCGCACATTCGCCCTTGTCCCTCTCACAAGCAGCAAAGCGCCCGGCTTTGTGCTCGGTCTTTACTTCATTCCACCGTGTGCCCGTATACCAACGATCGATTGACTTTCACACCGCTCTCTCCCCAATATATTTTTGTCCTCTTGGTTGTCATTCTTCTTTTTCTTCTTTATTATTTTTTTTTCCCTCCAAGATTTTATCTTGTTCAAGCTGCCCAAGGGACGCACAAAAGTTTCCCTGCTTCTGAATTTTTTATCAATGCCGAATTAAAAATTTAATAAGAAAAAAAAATGCTATGGAATATTATGAATAATTGTGCAGACATATACTTTACACGCTGCTCATAAGGTCTGTAACCACTTCAAGGCTCTCTCAACAACTTTCATTCCTTCATATACTGTCATATAATACAAAATCGAAATAATATATTTGTTTATATATCAACCGATTGGATGACTAAAAGTGTGTAATTATTTAAAAAAGTAACAATTAGGAATTAAAATGTTTGAAATTTCCATTTTGAATTTTCATACTTCATTTCACAGTGGACAACCTTTATAAATTATATCTAATCTTTGTTGAGTCAGTTGTGATAAAACGATATCAAAACTTTTCGAAATAAGTAGCTGATGGGTTTTCCCATAAAAAAAAAAATAGAAAGAAAATATTTCAATTATTCATGTGAAAATATATAAAAATTATCAAGTGATGCTACCTAAGTGGACGCACATCCACAGCATATTGAACAACGAGAATTACTCAATTTAATTTCAATAACTCGAATATTTTTTCATTATTTCTGTCTTTACATCAATTTACGTATCCATTTCTCTTTTTCTTCCTCTTGACGTGTCATCCAAATGTCGTATGTCTGATTAAGTCGGAGAAGGTCACTGGATTTTTCAGGCGACGATAAATCGACAGCTGCGTCCGGTGTGAGGACACAAAGGACGCCCGGTTCTCTCGCCTCCATCGTCGCGTCTATACACATGTCTCTTTCCACCGTCTGTCTTTCCCATTCTTCCTCTTGTCGTCCGATTTGCTATGTAAAATAATCGATATATGGTCAACGTCGCCTATAAAACGTATATGATGAAGGAAAAATAAAACAAAAATAAAATGAACAATATAAATTTACCATATTTATCCAAATAAATTTAATTCAATCGATGAAAGTCAATAGTGCGCAATCAATCAGCCAAGTGAATGGAAAATAAAATTAGAAAGAAAGGAAATAATAATAAATTGAAGAATTATTTGTACGTATTGATAGAGCACACTTGAGTGGTTGGACGGCACAATCACGGATTGAAAAACGTGACGAGTGAGGATAGAAGGGTAAATCGGTGGCCTCGGAAATTGGTGGAACACGTGTGACACGTGGTCGAGTAAGACGACCGTATTATATACAGTAGCAATTGACTATATAATGTCAGCTATAAAAATGTTTCACGTGACGGATATACAAATAAAACTAAACGATTAGTATTTGTATAATGTGGTGTGCAGCATTCAAAGTGGAATATCATTAATTAGAATTAAATGATTCATATATGTGGGATGTGGCTTTTACTTTATGAGGAAATAAAAGAACAAAAGTGCATTGAGAGAATCGCGAATGGAATCTCATATATTTCCTTGTACTCGTATCTGCGTGGTTTCAATCATTATTCATTCTTTTCTTTATTTTTATTACTATCTTTCTCATTATTTCCTCGTAATGTTTTTTTTCTTCATTTTTTTTTGTTATTATCTCGCACATGATTATATGACAAATAATGAATTTATCATTTGTTTTGCAAATGGATCATAATTTTACCTCATCTATAAATACAAATGTATATTTGAAGAAGAGAAAATAAACAATTCGAATGAAAATGATATATCTTTTATGACAAAAGTTGATCCGTAACTGCCATCTACTTTGATTCCCTGGAGTCTATCGTGTTTTTTTTTCTCCATTCTCAATCCGCTTTGTCAAGGGTAAAGGCGAATAAAATATTTCTTCCATTTCGACAAAGATCATTGACAAAAACATTTTGAAAAGTGCAAAGCCATAGAGCACCTAAAGCAATTTGGGTGGAAATGAGCGATGGGAAAAATGTGAATAGAAATAAAAATGTATGAAAAACTTGAGAGGGACCATTGAAATCAACCACTCGAGTGTTCACGTCTTTGAAGTCCGTATTCGAAAATAAACATTGTCGGGGAGGGCGGGTGCGTATATACATACATATATATATATATTATATGCATATTTATATATATATATGTGTGCGTGTGTGTGTGTGCGCGTGTGTGTGTGTGCGTGTGTTGTACCATGGCGTCTCGAGGAGAAATCGAAGCCGTGGACTCTCGGGCCAACCGTAAATAACGGGCTTGAGGTTACAAGGAGGTCGATCCGGGTTTGAATCGCGGCCGATAATAATTTTCGAAGCAATTGGAGAGCTCTCTGAAGCTGAAGCAAAGAGCGAAGTGAGGAGTGTGTGAAGCATTAACGAGGCTACGCGCACGGCTTTGCTACTGGAGCTACACTCAAACTCTCTTTCTCTCTTGTATTGTAACTCTCTGCCCCCGACTGAACTCGATCGCACTCGACCTTAATTGTCACTCACAGTGTCGGCAGCAATATAAGCTCAGGGAGAGAGAAAAGAAGTAGAGACAGAGTGATGCGACCTCATGCACATTCTCTCAATGTAATGGGGGTTTGATATTAGTTTAATATGTCTTGATTAAGAAAAAAAAAAGATAATGTTGGCAAGTTTATTACATATCGTATATGTAAACGTATATTTTCGGCTGACCCTCACTACTACACTGATTTTATACAAGGTTTTTTCATTGAATGCATTTGCGTAGATGACATATTGAAATATTAGAATTCTTGTTGCATTGATGCTCTTTGTAATTGAAGATGCACTTTTGTTTACTGTCTTAAAATGAATTTAAAGATCTCACTTCAATACTGGAAAAAAAAAAAGATAAAACCAAACAATTCAATAACACTGATGACTGTGTTGCATAATAAATAGACATTTGTCTCCATCAAGATGAGTGAGTATTAATGTTTCTTTTGTATCGACACTTTGATGTAGCCTTGCAAAAATATTTATTTTATGATGCAGCCATTGTTCAAGCTTGCTGATGAGTGTATGCACCGAAATAAGGCGCACTAAACATTGCCAATCCGTTATTGCAGTTATTAAATGAAATATCTTCAGAAACAAAAAAACATCAATGAACAAGAATATGAATTATAATCGTCTCGCTAATCGTTTACTTATTCAATTTTCACAAAGTTTCATCCCGAAAAATGGCTTATCTTCACATTAAATTGGACAAGGAACATCCAATGACAATTAAACGGTGAAAAAAAAAAAAATACACGTGTGTTAAATGTATACGAAATATTGTAAAATAATTGAAAAATAAATACTGATATAGAGCAACAAGTATTAATAATAATGATAAATAAAAAAAGTAAATTTTTATATTTGATGGAACAATGAGATATTGATTGCGTTCATTTCTATTTGTCACCAAACTGATATTGAGTTTAATGTTTGGTCAAGATAACTTTTTTTAGCCATGAGTCGACTTAGCAGCAGCTGAGCTCCACCAAAATAACATGTGATCAGACAAAGGCATTGAAATAAATTGAGTTATTAATAAAATATTTTTACCCAACTATTGATAACCACTTAAACAAGCATGTTTATATACTCATGTATATATATGTACTAAAGATGCAGAAGAAGGGGGGATAAGTGTTACATACCGCGCCAGCGCCATTCTGACATGAGACAGTCCAGCTGTAGGTGTCGTCAAAGTATCCAGATAAGCGACGAGAGTTTTATTATTCAATCCCACTGGACACATGCGCACTTATTATTAATATTAATGTTAATCCGTGGCCGCTAAACGGCGAGCCTGACATATCTATCACCGTTCACTATAATATATTTATTATTCTTAAAGTTTATCAAACTCCAAACACACACACACACAATTAATTACTTCTCACACATATGCCTTGACCATTTGGATTAAATAATTCATTTATATTTTTAAACAGACAAAATTTCATATTTTTCTTCGTTTCTCTGATGTAAAATTTAAATTTTTTCTTTACAATTGGAAATAATTACACTTCACCTTCACACTGTTTCATTTTTCTCTTCAATTATATAGGTTTGTGTGCGTGTGTGTGTCTCTCTCTGTGCATGTTTCATTCCTTTTCTGTTTAGGTGTATGCCTATCAATAGGTATATTATTGTGTATAACTCGAATGGAAGGAAAATAACCGAAAAACAATGAATTATTATGTTAAATTCATAAAATGCTTGACGATTTGTTCACTTGACATCCGAAATTGAATACAAAGCAGCCCTGAATTACTGCCTTGGACGTGGTTGATAAAATTTCTCAACGATGTCACTATTGAGCGTCATTCGCTTTTAATATGCTCCCGTTACTTCACAATAAACTTAATTGATTTTTAATTCCACAAGAATGAAGAAAAAAAAAAGAATATTTGTATACATATATGTATATATATATTGTCAATTCCTGATGTCTCACGTTTGTTAGCTGTATCTACACGCTCGCGGCAAAGCGGCTCGGACGACAATGCGAGATCTCAAACCAACAGATCACGAGTCTCGACTCCGACTCCGACCTCGGTAGTGGCACGACTGAATACCGACCGTGCGCCTTACCGTTTATCCCTACTTTTTAATATTGTGGCTTGTTCGGGTGAGTTCGGTGGTATTCGACAATGAATTCTCGCAACGCTCGTGCGCTCTCGTGCGCACGGGCATCCGCCTGTTGGCCCGATACGACCTCTCTCCTTCATACGGTTGCTTCAACGATCGCACGCGACCTCGTGTCGTGTTCTATTCGAGACACAACGCGACCGGCTGGACGGTCCTCGAACCAGGGACAAGCCTCGAGCGCAGGAAATGAAAGAGTTCTCGGTGCGGGGCAGCAGGGGAAGGACGACAGAGAGGGAAGTAATTCCCTTCTACACTTCCATTCTTATCATTCATGTATCAGCGATCATATAAAAAAATGAGAGCGGAGAGACGCGAAATCGTGACAATCAAGATCGTTCGCGAGAATCGAAGCATACAGAAAAGAACAGTTGGTCTATCTAAGTGGAAGAGCTCAACCCTGTTCTGATGGTATTGAAAGGGCGAACTTTTGTAATTGCTCTTGAATAATATTTTATTTTTCATTTATTTTTGTTTAAGATGGTAGAGAAATCACAAAAATAATTGCAAACGAAATGTAGGGCGAGGATTTTGTTAGAATGATTTTCAAATTTTATAAATTGGCTGATGCGACTAGACAAAACATAATAAACACTGTAATGATCTAGAAAAAAAGACGAAGTTTCATGTGACGATGCCACAGAATTTTCTATGGAAAAATGTCTTGCATTTTGCCAATTTTTATATTTATTTTTTTTTTGCCAATTTCGAAACGGGCCAAGTCAAGAACGGTCGTACTTCATTATTTTTTACTAATTATAGTAGCGGTATTGAGAACAAAGGATTCCCCGTAGATTTCGGTCCAATTTTAGTCAAGAGTGTAAAAACCGACAAACTACCACTGTAAAATAGAGTTTTCTCCCAAATTATATTGTTCTAAATGTATCGTAGCTCAGTCGAAACATATGCGAAGTGTCTATGATCTGTATCGAAATCAAAACAATTCATTCTCATTTTCTATTCTCAATTTACCAGAGAAAAATTGAACAATTTGGTATGAAATTGTTACTTTAAGAATTCCAATTTATTCTAATTTCAAATTATAATAGACCTTCACAAGGGTTGTAAACATAACCTCCCTGTCAATTGGAATAAAACTGATGCAGTTACTGTCTCCAAATAATCTGAATTCAATTCAGATGCAACTGCTGAAGATGCTAATTTTCTGCATACAAAATTTCATAAATAATGCATTTCAAAGCGACATATTTGAAAATTTGCAGAAAATTTGTGAACAAAAACTATCACCCATGATAGCACTATAACCTAACGATAAAGTGGAGAATATTATGACTGAATCATTCGATACAGTGACTTATACACGCGCGCTTTTTTTGCTAACGGTGAATAGAGAGAGAGAAAGATCAAATGGATATAAAGATTCGCTCCACTTTTTCGTTAGCGGGTTTTTATTTTATTCTCTTCAAATTTATTCCAAGTTATTTCTGGTAACAAGAAAAAAAATTCGTACCTTCAACCGGTTTTTTCCATTACGGTGTATGTTCCCAATTTTAAAAAATAAAACATTTTCGCTTTCATAAGAATTTTGTAATATTAAAAATTGAACGACACTTCATTTGTGTTCAATAGGCAAACAATTTTTTATGCTCCTTCCTTTCGTTTTTTTTTTCTTTTTTTTTAACAGGATGGGTTAAAGACGACGAGCACACGGACGTGAATTTGAAAAGTTTCCTTGACCCTTTTAAATTTATGGTCATGACTAAGAAGTGCCAACCATATATATACATATATTATATATTATATAAATATATACATATACATATACGTACATGTGTCAATTTTTTTATTGAATTATACTAATATTCCTTTTCGTTCTTTTATCAATTTCCAATTTCCACGGAAGACGTATAAGTTCAAGTGACGTTTCATGGTTTGCGCACAGAGATATGCACGTGCACGCGCACGTGCGCATCAGCGTGTGCGCCGGTACTCTGAAAGCGAAGGGGGTCGTATTTTGCCCAGCCACACACAAACATATACACATATCAGGCATAAACGTGAACAGGTTGTATATGCAAGAGCCAACACCAAAACACATATGGTTGATAAAAAAATTGAACATTTTATTATATCGTAGAGTACAGAAGTGACAGTGTTGATCTGAATTGTTAAAATTGTTTATTTAGAAAACTGATATTGTAAAATAAAAATAAAAGATTTTGGATAATTTACTTTCTCGACTTGTGTCTATTATCAATATTTGTGTACATTTATTCTCAATGGACTTCTGAGTGGGTTCAGGCTGACATACTTTGGAAATACATACAACCAACCTATTACTAAATTATTACAGTGGCAGTTATCACTTTTAGAATATATAAATATATATTCATGACATTGTCAATGTTGCCTTTTCATAACACTTTTAATGACTGCGCTCATACATTTAACATCATAATACCACGACCTTCGTCATCACTTGAACTAAACGTCCTCGCTTTCAGCAATGCACTCATCATAGGCGCACATACATTACTTTTAGTGTGTTATCTATTGACTCGGGTGTTACCTAATAACATATGTTACGCTATTATAAACAAATCTAAGACCAGAGTATTATATGATAGAAGTAAAATCAAGTTAAAGAAATAAAAATAAAGAAACGGAGAATAAACAGAATCAGATTAGAATTGATTTTCGTAGAAGCTGTATGATATATCTCTTAGGCTTTCGGAATCACGAAATTCTTCTAAATACATACATGCATACATACATACATACATACACATATACATACAGCGGGTCACGTAACTTTCTCCATAGAGTCTATAAGCGCCGGGTGTTTGAACACTGAATTAATTTGTTGGTTGGATTTGTTACGTCACGAAATTCACTTGAATTCTCTAAATCAAAATATGCGCATTTCATTGGGTCATTCTTTTCTTCTTTGTCTTCAATCTTTACTTCACATCTATCTGTCGTTTTTTACTTTTTTTACTTGGATCAAAAATTTATTGTCTCTATGAAATATGTTTTCTTTATTCTAGACTTGAATGAAAAAAAAAAAAACAAAAACAAAAACATATGAATGAGAGAATTAACAAAATGTTGTGAGAGCTTTTTGGAGAAAATACACACACACCTAAGAACGTATAGTAAACATAATATACATGTGTTCGAGTGAATATGAAGAAGTTTTACGACGTCGGCATTCGGCATTGCGGACAGAAATGAAAATGGGCTTTTGGCCGCGCACGGTCCAGCTGTCGACGACCGCCATAGAAACTAGGGCGTACAGCTCACTAAGCGACCGCCATCTTTGTTCCCTTAGTCTCTTTTTCTTTCTATTTCAGTTTTTTTTATTCATTCCCTCCTCTCTTCCTATCCCTCCCTCTCTTTATACATTTAATGTCGGATTTATTTCGTTTCAAATGAATGACATTTATGAAACTGGTTGCACAAAGGTTTCTTTACTAACGTATGTATATATATATATATATTGTAGTTATATATCTTTATACATTATTGCCTTTTCATATTATATGTATACAGAAGAACGCCACGGGCTCATGATGCAGACACGATACGATATGTTGGTTGCAGCAGTCTCGTCGTCGCCGTGTGTAATGCAGACACCAAAGGCGCGCTATTGCTGCACATGTGCTTTCTAAAGCCTATTTACTTCGGTGGTTGCACCACCACAACCCACCACTATACGTACCGCTACAAATATATATATTACAATGTGAAGCGTGTGCATGAGCCATCAGCAAAGAAGAAAGGGTGAATGTGCCAATGGATCGCACAGCACCTTCGTTTATACACCTCAACGCTATAATTCTTTCATTCATTAATATTTTTTTGTTTCACATATTTAAATGTTTAATTTTGCTTCATCCTAATCTCAATTGGACTATAATTTCGAAGAATATTTAGGCGATTTACTTCATTTGTCTGTGTGCAATGAAGGAGAAAAAAAAATTAATATGGAAGATAATAATAGAAATATAAAATTGATGTGGAATAGATGGCGATGTAATGTTGCACGATGTACGTTTATAAATGACTGCGCTAATGCCAACACTTTTACGATGTTATTAAAGAGAAGAAAAATTTTCAAATATCGTTAGATGGTATATCTATTTATGAACTGTGTGAAAAGGTTATGAACTTTTTTTTCTCTTCAATATAAAAATATAAAAATGTTGAGGATATAAGCATATACTCAGTAACCGTTAACCTGAGTGTTTACTTGTTTTTTTTTTATTTTTGATTTATTACATGAGATGTGAGGAAAATAAAGCAAAAATTTCTGGGTAAATTGGAAATTTGTATCGAATATCGCGTGGAGAGTATAAGTTCTTACATTGCGGTTTCGTATCGACGGCTTGCACCTATCTAATTCTAAACTATAACGTTCAATCAAGATACAAACTGATCCATACCTATATAATTCCATATACGTTTGTATATATGTATTTGTAAACAGACATATGAGTATGGGTTGGGTCAAACTAGGAAACAACCAATTGCACAGATACTTTCTATACTCTTCTACCTCTTAATAGCTTTTACAAAACATTTTTTTTTTATTCCCTCAACACATTTCCATATAAACTATTATTTTTTTAATAGTAAGACGAATTTATGAATAAAAAATGAAAACATTTGGAAGCTATTGCGTCGCAACTGATGTAATATAATGCCCCGTAAAGTCTTTGTTACAATTTTACGGAAATTTATGACAACTTTAGTGTTTTTGTCTCTTAAACACTCTGTGATGTTTTCTGTATTCTTGGAATCGAAATATTTAGCGTGTCTTTGAATTAATTTATAATCAATTAATTAAAATCACGGAAAATTACTTGACACGTTGCATACTTTTTTCAAGAGAGAATTCCATCTCACAACGAGATGAGGGCGGGAGAAGGAAAGTAAAAACAGTATAAATAATTTGGAAATGTTTCAACGAGACAGTTAAAATACAATAATCCCACTTGTGACTACAACATGAGTTTGGTGCCAAATGCTATTAAATCTTTCAATTTTTTTCTTTTCTCATTTGATAGATATCAAGATGGGTGGATGGATTATTTCACACGACCGAGTGTGCGCATTTACGTCCATAATTAATTCTGTAGGAAATTCATTCGAATTGACAAGTCAATTTGTCGCAAAGAAATTCCGATAAAGGAGATAGTGAATTTTACATGCAGCTCTGTCTGAATACATAAACGCAAGGCAAGCAGTATTTTACCCCTTGACATCCCAGCATTTTCAGATATAATAATCTCTAGAGTGAGAGGGTTGAGTGGAAAGTGTGTAAGCATGTGATTAGATTTGATCCTGTATTATTTGAAATATTTTCTTGAATAATCACTGTTGTTAATGCAGATCGAATGATTGTTGATGAACTCAGATGTTTGATCAATTCGATATTAATGTGTTGATATCAGTGAAGAGTTTTGAAAAAGGTGTCGATGTCGAAGGATGATGAAATAAAATGGAAAAGTGGTAGGACACACGATTTTGTTAAAGGTGATTGTGTTAAATTGTATTAGATTGTATTAAAATGAAGAAAGACGGAAAAAGTGTAAAAGAGAAGAATAAGAGGAAGAAGGAGAGAGAGAGAGAGAGAAAGAGGGAGAGAGTGGAATGGAGGGTTCAGACGAGGTCAGGTCACGGGACGAAGTGACTATATCACAACATGGTTGGTATAAACGTGAGCTGCACATTCTGGTCGATAGTTCTCTTTTACCTTCTCTGCTTTTACTCAAACCTTCACTATCTCTCTATATCAGTATATTTTGGTATTGCTTTCACTCTTACGCTTCATTCCCTATCGGTTTAAACGTAACGTCTGCGTGTCACGTTGATGGTGCACACCCCGTGAATATGAAATTGCTGAATAACCAGGAGAAAGGCAACCCTTATTTCCAACCGTTCTCGACAACGTTATCCCTTTTTTAAATTTTTTTTCCGTTTGTTTCATATCGTTTTGTAACTTAAAATTATTGCGGTTCCCTTGTCAAGATATAAATATTGAACGTTGAACAATCACTTGAAATCATACGAATATTCTAAATTGATAATATTTGTAATAGAAAGATGTTATTACGTATTTTTCTTTTTTTTTTCTTCTTTCAGTTGCATGTGTAGGGCTTGTAATTGCATAATAGAAATGTACATTTCACTATAACATATACATGATATAATGATTTTATTCATGAAGAAACGAGAGGGTATTGGGTAAATGTGTATGCAGCACCAGATGGAAAAAAAGGGTTGGTGTATGCGACCCCTCTCTACCCACTATCGCTTGTCAAACTTTCTCTCCGTATACATAAAACGTATACAATACATATTACCACATGTACACTTTTGACTCACACACTCGGCGCATAATAATAATGGTTGCAATTACATATCCAACATTATTTTCGTGAGCGCCAGCTGTAAATTAGCCTGGTAAAATTTCGCCATTACACATTCATCTCAACAGTGCGCGCGGCGCTGATGCTGGAGAATTATTATCGGTATATGTGTTTCGAGTATATATGGTCGTCACGTAATTATCGGTGTGAATTATTATTCGCTTCCAAAACGATGTTAATACATGAATGTGAAAAAATATATATAGTTATTGCAACTTATTTTGCCTTGGGAAGCTTTCAAACGGTAATTTGAAGATGGATTCACATAATATTTATGTTAATTTTTTTTTTTTTTATATATATACACATATACATCTTTTATAACGAGTTTGGCATATATTGGAAAAAAATTGTGTATATTTAATTTAATTTTTGTACGTATAAAGTGAATATTTGGGGCAATAATTAAAGAGAATTATAAGTACGAGAAAGAGAATAATGGATTATAATTTGTGTAAAAATTAATTCTTCATAAAGTTAAAAATTATATTTACTGTATTATATTGAGCGCTTTATGTATAAATAAGAAATTACGGCTATATGCTGGATAGTATTCATGAACAAATGATTTGTTTTGTTTCGCATTATGTACAGCAATTCATTTGCTATATTGTTGTCTGTCTAACATAAATAGTAACGCCACAATGTATACAAATATCACAAGCTTGGCACAATTCCTCTTCATAAAAGCCATTTCATTATTCTATGATTTTATTATACCTACGAACAAATATTTCGTGTGTTGACATCAGCATAGGCACACAAACATGTACGTTTGGATTAATATACAAAGGCATTTATATTAGCGATCTTGCACAATCTCCTTCTTTTTCACCCTCGTGTGTATTATTTGTTTCTCATTGTGAACTAAATAGTTCAAATGTTTTGGCAATTATGTGCGAGAGCTGACTACAAGCGGTTGGCGGAACAGACGTTAGGATGGCACTAAAACTATCTTGTCATATAACGGTCACATTTTATAATAGGGTCAAAGTCAAGATGGAGGAGATCCGATACGGATCGTGCTTAACTCGGTCAAGGCGGAGGAGTCGCACACAATGTATTACATTTATGTGTATGCTATGTTGAACTAACTCGCATGGTGAAAATATTCTGACACATATAATTGTTTCATTGACATGTAATTAATGAGAAATAAAATTATTACAAAAAATTTCATACAATCAAAATTGTTGTTTGTTAGTTGTTTCATCATGACAATGTTAAGTTGTGTGCAATGTGCAAATTGATCATTTACTGGAAGAGATACGTTCAAGATATCCTTTGGGAGCGCTTCACGTCTACCAAAGTTCACTAAAGTTATAGGGACGATAGAATTCGTTGGCATGCTATAGAGATTTCCTCGGGGGTTATTTGCCCATTTGGCCTAGAGTGTCTTCATTGTGCATGTAATAATACGATTTTATAGCAAACATAATAAACTTTCATATGTATACGCGAGTGACTGCCATAAAGACAAGCATTTTCAATAATGAGACATTGAAGCAATTATTTCTTGCAACTCTCGGTCAAGAACTGATGTCATTATAATCTCATTGTATACGCATGACGAACGGACAAATTTTCAATTATATCTTATTCATCCTCAAATTTCTAAGAAATTTTATATTCTCTTACATTCTTAAAACTTTATTTCAACGCGGCACTTACTCTCCCCACGATTAGCAGCGCGATTCGAATATTATTCGAAGTTTAACGGCTCATAAAATAAAAGGAAAATTTCCTTTCGAAGTAGAAAAAAAAGCGAAATTGTTGAATTTTGTAGTTCTTTTTTTACACGTTCCTGACTAATGAAAATATACCTGACACTCTCAACGACTTCTTCAACCCGGAAGCGAGTGTCTCCCCTTGTGGATCAATGTTCCCCATCAACTCTACGTATATATGTATGTATGGTTCTCTATTCTATACCTAACCCTCTCTCCGTCGTTGCCACACAACCGAACTCTCGTGCAATAATTCATCCAACTTCTGCTTTCTCGCATTTCTCCCTTCTCACTCTTTTCTCTTTCGCCCATTATATATATACATACGGTCTTACTTTTCCCTCTCTCTTAGTCATAACTGTGTTCATCCCTTCACAGCTAATCTAATCCACCCTAATTTCAAAAAGAGAAAAAAAGATGTGTAGAAAATAAATGAATTTGATTTGATTCCAAGTTTATATTGTAAGGATTGAACGCCCAATTTTTGAGTTTAATTAATGTACTAAAAAGAATTCTTGAAATAAAATTCATAAAGTTCAAGGATGAACTACTGTTTTTTTTTTTGTTTTTTTTTTTCTTCTTCATAAAAGCACAAACAATGCCATATGATTCTATATAATGGGCACTTGACAGATAGTCCATTGAAATGTTACATTTCACCTTGGAAACTTGGGAGCACGAAATTTTTTTTTTTCGATGTTTAGGGGGTGTCATGAAAAGCTTAAATTCGAG